>JAQQPU010002279.1:0-22165 GCA_029168905.1 Artemia sp. Kazakhstan ARC1039 | reverse complement strand
CCCCCCCCCCCACCCCACTACTAGGAAAAATCTCCGCTGAAAAAATCTGTACTGTATACTTCCCAATCACCAATACTATATGTTAACATTGGGTAAAGTTCATAACTTTCAGCCCTCCTCCCGGGAACTTCGGGGGATTAAGTCATCTTAAAACACATACTTATAATATTTTCGAACATGCTGAACAAAATGGCTATCTAAGAATTTTGATCAGGTGACTTTGGGAAAACAATGAGCGTGAGAGGGGGCCTAGGCCTAGTTGCCCTCCATTTTTTTTGGTCACTTAAAAAGGGCACTAGAAATTTTAATTTCAATTCCAATGAGCCCTCCCACGATATTCTAGGACCACTGGGTCGATATGATCACCCCTGGTGGAGAAAAATAAAATAAACACGCACCCGTGATCTTTCTTCTGGCAAAAAATGCAAAATTCCACATTTTTGTAGATAGGAGCTTGAAACCTCTACAGTAGGGTTCTCTGATACGCGGGATATGATGGTGCGATTTTCATTCAGGTTCTATAACTTTTAGGGGGTCTTTCCCTCTTTTTTCGAAAATCAGCCAAATTTTCTCAGGCGCGTAACTTTTGATGGGTACGATTAAACTCGATGAACTTATATATTTGAAATCAGCATTAAAATCCAATTCTTTTGATGTATCTATTTGAATCAAAATACCGTTTTCTAGAGTTTCTGTTACCATTGAGCCGGGTCCCAATAACCAATACTATATGTTAACATTGGGTAAAGTTCAGAACTTTCAGCCCTCCTCCTGGGGGCTTCGAGGGATTAAGTCATCCTAAAAGACATAGTTATAATATTTTCGACCATGCTGAACAAAATGGCTATCTCAAAATTTTGATCAGATGACTTTGGGAAAAAATGAGCGTGGGAGGGGGCCTAGTTGCCCTCCATTTTTTTGGTCACTTAAAAACGGCACTAGAACTTTTAATTTCCATTCCAATGAGCCCTCCTACGATATTCTAGGACCACTGGGTCAATACGATCACCCCTGGGAAAAAAACAACAAATAAACACGCATCCGTGATCTTTCTTCTGGCAAAAAATTCCACATTTTTGTAGATAGGAGCTTGTAACCTCTACAGTAGGGTTCTCTGATACGCTGAATATGATGGTGTGATTTTCATTAAGGTTCTATAGCTTTTAGGGGGTCTTTTCCCCTTTTTTCGAAAATCAGCCAAATTTTCTCAGGCGCGTAACTTTTGGTAGGTACAATTAAACTTGATGAAACTTTATTTCATCAATATATTTCATATATATATATATTTCATATTTCATATATATATTTGAAATCAGAATTAAAATCTGATTCTTTTGATGTATCTATTGGTATCAAAATTCCGTTTTTTGGAGTTTCGGTTACCCTTGAGCATGGTCGCTCCTTACTTACAGTTCGTTGCCACGAACTGTTTGAAACGGATTATATTACAAATATTTTCTTCTCCAGTTCTTACAGTATTGAAAATAAAAATGCAATTACAGTGAAATAAATTCTTGAACTGATGGATCTTTCAACAATTAATATCATTATACATCAAATATTCAATTTAATGTTGTTTATACTTTCCAAGACTGTTCAAAACGCATATAGCTTTCAGTAAAGCACCAATGACGCAGTAGGTTTTAGACTTTTACAGTGAGAGAAGGAGGTCATACCAAACTCTTGTTTGTGGTGATTTTTGTTCGTTTCAAGCTTGATTTGCATATTCAATTTAAGTTTCACTCCTTTTAAGATGTATTTATTAATATACATTAATATCTATTGTATGTTTGTTTGCATTGATTGTTTATTTAATTTCTGTTCGTTTTAAGTTTCATTTATACTTCAACAGGAAAACATTATTTTCGTTTTAAGCTTTATATTCATATTCAATCTAAGCATTACTCCCTTTAAGATCTATTTATTTATTTATATTATTACTTGTTGTATGTTTTGCTATGATTGTTTATTTAATTTCTGTTCGTTTTGGGTTTCATTTATTCTTTAATGGCAATTTCTAGTCGTTTTGAATTTGAATTTTAAAAGGTATTTGTATCTGCTGTGCATAAGTTTAAAATGGCCTTTACTTTTCTTTGAAAAACTTATTTTTCGGAAATATTTTTGTTCGTTTTTTATTGCAAAAAATTTCAAGTTTTGAAAAATTCAATATTTCAAAATCAAACTTTCAGAAAAAAAAATCAAATATTCGTCAAAGTATCAAAACTGATATCAAAGTAACAATATCAAAGCGAAAAAATGGGTTTGTGTCAACCTCGGAGTTTTTATTATCCGATGTTTGAACTATTTTTAACAAAATTGCTATCTCAAAATTTTTATCGGATGGATTTGGGGAAAAAAGGCGTGGGGGGACTAGATTAAGCTTCGGTCTCTTTTGACTCTTTAAAAGTGAACTAGAACTTTCTATTATCAATCACTTGAGCCCTCTCTCAAATTTATACGAGTATTCCTTCTATAAGAACCATATATATCCCCAGAGTGTAACTTATAACGTCTATCCCTGGGCCCTGGGGGGTTGTGTCGACCCTGAAGTTTTAATATCTGATGGTTGAACGATTTTTAACAAAATGGTCACCTGAAATTTTTATCGGATGGGTTTAACTATCCGATCCACCCAAAGGTGTGGAGGGCGGGAGGGGCTAGTTGCCCTCTGATCTTTTTTCAATCTGAGAAAAAGAACTACAACTTTTAATTTCCATTCAAATGAACCCTCTCTGAAGTTTATACGAGCATACCTTCCATAAGAACCATATATGTCCCCAGAGCAATACTTAGAACGCTTGCCCCGGCCCTGGGGGGGGGGGGTTATACACAGGAGTTTTTCTTATCTGATCTTTGAACTATTTTTAACGAAATGGCCATACGTAAAGGAGTCTTTTTTATATGAACTTTGAACTATTTTTAACAAAATGGTTACCTCGAATTTTTTTATCAGATGTATTCGGGGGAAAGGGCTTGGGGGTGGCAGTTGCCCTCTGATCTCTTTTGACTCTTAAAACGGGCACTAAAACTCTCGATTTACAATCGAATGACTCCCCTTTGAAGTTTATACGACGACCCCTTCGATATGAAGTGCCACTAGGAAAAAAACTAATGGAGTGTGGGGGGAGGCCAACTGCCCTCCAATCACTTTTGACTCTTAAAAAGTGAATTAGAACTATCAATTTCCAATCAAATAAGCCCTATAGGAATTTTATGCGAGCATCCCTTCCATAACAACAATATGTTCCCCCAGGGCATTACTTACAACGCTTACCCCCGAGCCCTGGGGGGCTGTGTGGATACCGGAGTTTTTTTTATCAGAACTTTGAACTATTTTTAACAAAATATCTATCTTAAAATTTTTATCTGATACATTTAGGGCGTGGAGGAGGGGGGGAGTTGCCCTCCGATCTCTTTTGACTCTTAAAAAGTGAACAAGAACTTTCAATTTCAAATCAAATGAGCCCTCTCCGAAGTTTATACGAGCATCCCTTCCATAAGAACTATATATACCCCTAAGGCAATACTCATAACGCCTGGATCCGAGCCCAGGCGGGTTTCGTCGACACAGGAATTTTCCTTATCTGACCTTTGAACTATTTTTAATGAAATGTAATGAATCAGCTATCAGCCAGTTAACATCTCTAGGCGCTTGCTATCGCCTGCTCTGTGAGTGACGTCATGAAATGAATATAGGTTGATTAATGCTAAACTCTATGTGCTGTGATAGGAGGAAAATGTTTGCAAAATAATAGAGGTTTATTGAGGATATACATTGCTGTCTGACGGAATATTTGCTGTAACCAGTTGATGCGAAGAGAGAAGATTTGGATCTTGAATTCAATTGAAGGCGGATTAAGGTGTTTGCCGTACCTAACGACTATAATTACTGCACGTTTGCATCAACGTGGGCAAAAATTTGGTGCTTTTTCCGGTAAGACAGTTTTGTTTATACAGATTTGTTATTATTCCCAACATCAAAATGGTTAGGAAAAAGAATAAGAGGAGTCGTCAGGATGAGGATTTATTCAGTGAGAATATGACAAGCACCCCCAATACGTCTGAAATTACTCGGGAGTCAGCAAAAACTCCGGCATCATTACAGACCTTGTCAGAGGATTTTGCGAAAATGATGGACATTTTGCGAGATACTCGTAACTCAGTCCATTCGATCGATCAGCAATTTACTACACTATAGAATCGGAGAAAACGGCTTTTCGGACGAAACTTTCGGGGTCGAGTTCACGTATGACTGCTGTGGGAAAGGAAGTTTCTATGCTGAAAACTCAAGTTGTTAACCAGCAAACGGAAGTGAAGTACTACAAAGAAAAGACTTTGCGTATGTCTGGTATGATTATGGCTACAGAGTATCAGCCGACGGAAAATAATGTGGTAGTATGGAACACAGTTTGTGAAGACGAGGATCAGGCTATAGGAATGTTTACTGAGATATGTACAGACGGTTTGGCTTTACCAGTGATACCACAGTTTTCGGTTATTGAGATTAAAAAGGATAAAAAATATTTCAAGGTTAATGTAAGCAACCGTGAGAATAAGATCGAAATACTCAAAAATGGAAAAAAGCTTAAGGGAAAAATGATGCGAAACCAGCAAAATATTTATGTGAGTGATGATGCCCCACTTTCTGTGAGAGAGGCGAGGAAAAGACTGTATGAAAAGAAATCGCGTCTTAGTTCGATCGGTATTAGGTAATGGGTATCTAATATAGTACCACCGTATCTCCAGTTTGAACGATCTGGTGGTCGAAAAGTGAAGTTCACTTGCGATGAGTGAATTGATGAATTAGCGTATGGACTTCCCCCCTCTGCGGCTCCCGGGGGCCCTAATGAATGGTTGATTTGATATTTTTGTTTGTTTGTTTTTCTTTATATTTTTTTTGGTTTTGTATAAGTTTGGGTGTTTCGAAAAATTATGAAAAGTTTAGCTTATGAAAATAAAAAAATGTTGTTTTTTTTCGTTTCTTTAAGAGTAAAGATTTTTTTGATTTTTAGTTTAAAGGATAAATATGAGTAGGTGGTAGTAGGCTCCTATGTTGTTGAATAGAAGCGCTTATTATTGTGGCGGAGTTTCCTTTCGCTACTTGTGTGTTAATTTGTTTTTCTTTTTGTTTTTATTTTCTGTTCCATTTTTCTGTAATTTGTATTTTTATTCTTTTTTCAGGTTTATTTTCTTTTTACGGCCGGCCTGTCTTCGATTTTGGTGAGAACCAGGAAAAGTAATTGGTAAAGTAGTAGTTTTGTTTCGCCGTTCTCTCGCTACCCCTTCGGTGAATGGTTATTATTCTAGTTGTTGATTTGGAAAGATTGAGATCACTTGAGAGAGATTCACTAAATTTTCAGGATTTACAAGGTGGTATTCTCCATAGAGATCTAGAGCAGGATTTTTGTGAGGTACCCCCTAAAGTATATTATAAATGCCCTATTGAAACTAATAATGTGCTGTCAGGACCCAATGGACTGAATTTGTTATCGTGGAATTGTCAAGGTCTAGATAGCTCATTGGATTATTTAAAGGAATTGTGTCTATTTTCTAAATTAGATGTGATTGCTCTGACAGAAACGTGGTTGAGAGATCATACGACAAGTTTATTAGATATAGGTGAGTATCAACTTCATGTTGAGAATAGAGAGAAAAGGCAACATGGTGGACTGGCAGTTTATGTTAGGAATGGTATCGATATAAAGGTGAGCAAGGAAAAGCGTGTAAATAAGGAAATGGTATTTGAAAGTGTGGTACTAGAATTATGTAAATCGGGACAGAAATTTTTTGTGGTTGTAGCGTACCGACCGCCGTCAGGTTCTACTGAGGAATTTTTGGAGCTTCTACAAAAGTAATTGGATGAGCTTGCTGATAATAATAAACCTTTGTTCGTGTTTTTTTTTTTTTTTTTTTTTTTTTTTTTTTTTTTTTTTTTTTTTTTTCCAATATCCACGGCGGAAGTCTGAAAGTATGCTGCTAATCATTTACCTCTTTCAATGGCCTCGAGGTTTTAAATGTCTATTGAACCTTCTTTTGAAGGTGTCAACAGAGGGATTTGCAGGGATAATATCCCCAGGAAGATCGTTCCAGATAGAAGTGCAACGCCGGATGAAGCTGTTCCTCAAGTACTCGGTTTTTGGCGAATCCTCCTTTAGATAATTGGACCAAGCTGTGTGCCTTCGTGTCTGCCTTGTCGGCTGGACAAAGGGGGGCACAATTCGAGAGAGCTCGTACAGCAATATCTAAAGAACCACTGGTAGTATTTAGTGGAAACTTTCAAGGTATGTTGAAGAGGGATTGGAGGGCAACTAGACCCCTCTTTTCCCTTTTCAGGTGCCGTCTCTGCTCAACACTGATCGAAATGTGGAAATTGTCCTTTTGTTCAAACTAGTCCAAAGTTATTATAGCTATACTTCCAGGGATGCACTTCCCCCATAACCCCGGGGTAAGGATAACAAATTATGCAATTTGCCCATTGTTTACAAGCAGAAGGTGAAACATTTGATCCTGAGTGTATCCAAAAAGGATAAGGGCATTAAGGTCGAACTTTGGAGAATGTTGAGGGGCATGTTATACAAAACTCAAAAGGAACTATGTGAATCAAATCTATCAAAAGGGAGGATCTGCAATATTTTAAGAACGGCTAAGGGTATTAGGTTGAAACTTTAAGATCATGTTAAGGGGGATGTAGAAAAGTGGTTGGAGGGCTGCCAGCGCCTTCTCATGTCAATTTTAGTTGCCCTTCCTCCGTAAAGATTGAATCAAAATTTTGAAATAGATATCTTGTTGAAAACAGTCTAAAGCTCGAATAACTATACCTAGCATCGAAATCAAAGTAGCGATATCAGCAGGTCTCACAAATAGGACTGCTAAACCATGTTCACGAACCTGGAATTAGTAACCCAAATTCGCTTCAGTCATTTCCGCTATAAAGCCGGTACATACATTCCTAATTTTGACTGTAAATAGGCTGCTCAGATCAGAAGTCGATTGTTAGGTCCCTTCAGCCGTCGTTCTCTTTCAGCTCATCTATGTGACAGGACAGCAAATAACAGCAGCAAAGAATCAAGTACAAATATATTCCTAATTGGATGAGGATTAAAATTAATAGATTGCTTCACTGAGTTACATTGTGGCGCCAGTATTCTCAAACTTTTGCAACATGTTCCATAAAGACACAGACTGTAGTAGAGGTTTTCTTTAATATATATCCAAAACTCCTTCCAAAGCAATTGTTTCACAAAAGCCTAAGCCCAACCAGTATTTGTTGAACAAAAGGACAAGATTAAATGTGGAATTCAAGTGTGATAAATCAAAATTACGTTTTTTCCAACATTTACATCTCGTTTACCAATTTGATTTTCCTTCAATATATCGAAGTTCTTTATTTGGCTACGTTTTTTTTTATTTAGTCGAACCATTTCTATGAAACTTTCTTTTCACATCCATCTCATTTCGATTGTTTTTCTTTTACTTGATTTTCCCTTCCGTATCGGCATTCTTATACACACATATTCGACAGATGATGAAAAACGTTTTGTACGAAAGCCCCCTTGTTCACCTAAAATATTTACTCTAGGGCCTTATATGACCGCGGATGCAGGCACAAGGTGATCCCCCTATCTTCTCGTTCGCTATCCCAAAAAGGTAGATAATAATACCGATCACTGCAACCCTGTGCTAGACGAGTATATTGCATATTATTGGTAGAAAAAGTAAACATTCCAGGTAGAATCAAACTTTTACTTTGAACTCTGAGATTTCGGAATTGTCGGCGTGACTCTGTTGTGATGTAAAGAAGACGATGGTTGATTAGAAGTAAGTTAAGCATAAACTATTTTGTTTGCTCGGTGATATTCACGAATTGCGTATATATCCAAAGATTCCGGGAATCAAGGAAGGGCCGAATGGAAGCAAACACAAACAAAACAATAAGTTTATTAGTGATTTTAATGAACTAAAGATATTAAAACATTTGTGATAACTTCCAATTTTAGCAAAAGCCCTATTAGTCTTTGCAAAGGGAGCTATAAATTTTACTTTCATGTAAATAGGTTCATTTACCATAGAAACTTAGCAATTTACTTCGTGGGAACATTTGAAACTATTCTAAATTCTAATCATGCTACATTAGGACCGGAGATACAACATGTCAAAATGTCTCAATCAAAAACCTAAACTTGTACTTCTAACTAACAGAGCCGGTCTATATTTCACGGATATTCAGACACACTAGAATAGCTTGTTTCACGTACCAAACTTCCACTCTAAACAGCCCATAGTCACATCTTATTTAGACAGTAGTTAACTAGCTTACACAAATCTGACGCAGAAGGTTTTCCACTGATTCACGCTTAGCAATAGCAAGCATAATATTTTTAACTAGCCAAAGAGCCTGTCGCACGACAGGCGTAAAAAATAGCCTTAGCGTATACTCTTTTGTGAGGAGCGGACACAGAAAGTGGTTTATCCCTTTCCACAAACACAGAATTTCTAGCCTCCCCCCCCCCCAAAGAAAAAAGAAAAAATGAAGTTTCAACTAGATCCCTAGCCTGGAAACAAAAGCAGATAAACTTACAAGATTACGAATAAAATTCACCGTTTAATGAATCCTACTAGTCTAGTAGGATCCAGGATTTTGTTCGGGAGGGGGGGGGGGTTACTAATTTTTGACTCGGTTTTCGACTAATTTTACTGATTTTTTACTAAGGTTTTACTAATTTTCGACTCGGTCAAAAATTTAGGGGGGGGGGTCAAACCGGGAACCCCCCCCCCTCGATACAGCCTTGCTACTAGATTTAAGTGATATCTATAATAAGATACACTTGCTTGCCTGTAGGCTTCAGGCTTGGAAACGAAAAAAAACACATGCTCTCTTGTGAACATCCGAATACTAACTGGCTCTTCTGGTTTTAAAAATCCTCTGCACAAACTGTTACCCCCTATATAACATCACATGATTATCTCCAGATTAGCGATTTGCCAGTTATTATGGATATTTACCAATTCTATAAAATGAGAGGTACGACAAAAATCCAAAAATTACCTCCATGTAAATGCAGAGCAAGAAATAGAAGGGGTTGCGGAACCATTCTCCAGCTACACGCACATCAATTCAGTAAGCTAGCAGGAGATTAAACCATACTAAATTTAAGCTCCGAAACTGTGGGATAACGAAATACAGAAAATATTGATTAACAATTGCATACGTCCAAGAGGACCAGGCTTTTTTCGCCTCACTTGCCACCTGAAATTTAGATATTTTGTGGGAATTTGTTAACCCATAAGCTCTCTAGACTCAATAGAACAGAAGCTAATCTATTAAGGTTTTAGTACAGTTTATTTTACTAATAACAACAAAGCTTACGGTTAGAGAAAAAAAACTAACAGGAATACGAATGACCCGTCTTTTAATGAAAGTCTTTTCATAACCTATAGTAAAAAAACAACAACAAAAAACGGAAAAACATCAGAAATATTAAAACCTCCTGATTAATGTCACGACATTTATGTTGTAACATTAATTTTGGAGGCAAAACATACCTAAAAAACTTCCACTAACGCAAACAGGAGGTTCATTAGGATCCCAACAGCCATTTGATCGACAAACCAGCAGTGAAGGCCCGTGAAGCCAATATCCAGGCCGACAGGAATACACAACGTTTGTACCTTTAAAAAGCGAATACAATAAGTGTTGGTACTTAACTTCTTGAAAAGCAAGAGATCATCTTATTTAAAGACTATTATGGAATGACGGAATATGAAATCCAGTTCGAATATTTTCTTTTTTATGAATCTTCGTTGGAACCAGCCCTTAATACTTTCTTGAAACAATATTAATATACAAGATTTTGTAGCAACAAAGACAATCAGCGACAAAGATTGTAACTTCTTGTGAGGAGTCCGTATAAGCAATTCACGTCGACGTTAATAGCTGGATTAGACGTCTTGTTCGCTCGATATTTCATAATATTTTAGCTGTTACGAGGCCTACCTAGTAGGCACGAGATCGAAAGGTCGACTCCCTAAAATGGCAGACTTTTCCTAAGAAAATCTGTTACTGTTGAGATATCGACTTTCCGTTGAATTCAGAAGAAGTTCGAAACCATTGCAGAATTTTAAATCAGTTAAAACTTTTAAATTTTAAACATTTAAATTTTATTTACATAAGAGATGTGTTCGATTTTTACACATTTTCCAATGAGTTAAATAATAAATTGTCAAAATGGTTACCAAAATCTAAGGAAACAGACTCATATCAATCTCGATATTAATCATTATATGCCATACGCGCAAACAGCCAAAATGAGAGAAGGGTATAAAAAGGAGCATCTATGGGGAGAGAGACGTCTGAAATCCAAAAAACGCAATTTCAAACCCAAGCTCTTCGATTTTCCCTTTGAAGATGGTCTTTAGGGCTATCCCAGGACACGAGAGGGGGGGGGGCTAAATACTGGTAGTCGGAGTTCAGGAGAAACAAATTTAATAATGGACGGATAATACATCACAGTAAAACGAACACATGGTTTGCAATCAAATACTTTCTCTCCCCAAAGAAAATGCCTCCAAAAGCCTTTGACATTTTCTGTTCACACTCAAACTCATTTAGAGTATACTTTCCCAGCCTGACACTATAGATTAACTAAAGCACAAACAGTAAAAATAGAGACGATATAAATAAACTTTAAGAATAATCTAGCCGGGTCAGCTCTCCTTCTACTTCCTCCTGCTAAAGTTCAAACAAACCACTCTAGCTGGGAGGTGAGATGCTTGCGCAGAAGATTTGGGCTGATATTTTTCCGATCCTTAGGTTTCTAGTATTTTCACTCTACCAGACATTCCCACCCACCTCAAATCACCGTCATTGCAGAAAGAAAATTCTGATCTTGGCCCTGTTGCTGCCCATGTCAGCTACAGGAAATCTTTTATGCCTCATCTGTCAAGTTGCACAATACAAGCAGATGCTGTGAAGTTATATATTGTGTCTAATTTTTAGCCCTTTTTTTGCTTTTTTTTTGTTCCCCTAGTGTTATAGGGAATAAGCTTTCCTAGTTAATAAAAAAAAAAAACAATAATAATACATTGTGCCCACATCGCTCTTTGCTAAGACAGTGCTATGACGCTCCCTATGATTATTTAAAAAAAAAAAAAACTTTCTGAAAAAAAAGTTTTTCAAAGAAAAGTAAAGGCCATATTAAAGACTTTTAAAGAATAAATGAAACCCGAAACAATAAAAAATTAAATAAACAATCATAGCAAACAAACATACAATAGGCACTAATATAAATGAATAAATAAACCTTAAAACGAGTAAAACTTAAATTGAACATGCAAATCAAGCTTAAAACGAACACAGATTACTACAAGCAAGAGTTTGGCTACACCCTCCTTCCCTAATTGCAAAAGTATAAAGCCTACTGCGTCATTTAGGATTGTAGAATCGATAGTTGCTTTTGATTTAAAATGCATGATTGGCCTAAATGCCAGAAGTCTCCATTTCAGACCCCAAACTGTCATCCAAGGGGGAAATTTGTCAAAAAGCGTTAAAATGTCCCTTGTTGGCAGCCCTGGAGCTTTAGCTCCAAAACTTGTGATTTTCTACCATTTTACGGCAAAGTCTGTGAACCTGTGGTCATACAGAAAACTTGTGAAATTTCACAGGAAGCCTGCGACGGTGCAACACTGATCCCTTCCACTTCCTAAAGCATGCTGTTCTTCTCTTAAAACATATCTACAGCATCTCTAAGTCTATAAAGTATCACCAAACTGAGTAATTTGCTTCCTAGAGATATCAAACTAATGCAGCTATAATTACAACCCTTACTCTTACCACCCCTCTTATACAAAGGTAAAAATAAGGTTTTCCAAAATCGCTACGGACTTCCCCCTTTTCAAAAATCACACTCATAATCTTCAGTAATTTATCTCGAACTTCACAACCACCATATTTTAAAAACTCATTTACCACACTATCAGCACCAGGGGTCTTATTATTCTTTAATCCTTTTAGTACTGTCACTAGTTCTTCCTCACGAAATAAATCTTCCATCTCTTCCAAAGTATCACAAACTTTTTCACTCTTTTCAATGTCTTTTCATGTAATTTTATAAGGATTTAACACGTTTTCGAAACGTTCTGCCCATTTCTCTTAAACTCTTTCCTCATCACCAATTGTGGCCCCATACCTATCTTTAACTGGGAAAACTCCAGATTGACTGTTCCCTCTCAATTTTTGATATGCAAGCACAATATTTTATTATATGCTGTCTGGCTGCATCTTCCAGATCTTCAACATTTGCATCCATGGCATCCGCTTCGCTATTGTTTATTTCATATTTTAATGCTTTCTCCACTTTCTTTAAATTCCTCGTATTTTCATGAAATTAGAGCGTGTTCTAGATAGGGCTATTTCAATTGTCCTCGAAACACAACATTCATGAATAATTTCCTATGCATTTGACAGTAAATCCAATTTCGTTGAATGTCTGTCACTGATTGATCGCCACACAAAAACTTCACTAATAACTGGATAACTATGTCCCGATCCAACATTATTTACGATCGTTGCGTTGTCGCTTGG
Organism: Artemia sp. Kazakhstan ARC1039; assembly: GCA_029168905.1. NCBI lineage: Eukaryota > Metazoa > Arthropoda > Branchiopoda > Anostraca > Artemiidae > Artemia > Artemia sp. Kazakhstan ARC1039. The sequence continues at coordinate 9,585 of JAQQPU010002279.1, read as the reverse complement.
ACTAAACAGATTTATCTGTCATAAAAGACACCGAACAGAGTAAGAGATTGACCAGTTAGCACAAGCAGGCAACCACCACTCGTTCCTAAAAATAAACTAAGTTTACGGTTCTTGCTTACAAGTCACTCTTTGTGATAGATGAAAATCACCGAACAATGGAGACGTCTCCTGGGCAGTAGGTACCCTCCTACCATATTTAAAGTGAGTGCAAACACTTTAATGCGAAACTTAGACGAAGTTCTAAAATGGTGGATAGCTCTGAAAATCCATCTGCTCAGTTTCCTTGGCCCTGAGCCAAGTTGTTTGTGGCATACATTTCAAGCGAATTAGAGGTCGGAGAAGGTAAAGCGCTTCTAAAAATCCTCATTCTCAACTCCCGTTGACTCAGTGTACTTGCCTCATATCAGGCAGATAAGGAAAAATCTCCCAGTCTACCTTTCTACTGAACAGTTACAGAGGGCAGGTGGTTTTGGATGGGTCAATGGCCTATTTTTCTTGCCTCTGATCTTACAGTTCAAAAATGTCTGTATGATTTCACTTGGAAAAAGAATCAGCATGTTTACTTATCGGCTAAAAAGCTGACGGTGGGGGTATTGAAGGTGCAAATGCCTCACTTATGGTTTCAAGAAAAATGGATAAAAATCTTGCATGATTATGGTTAAAACAGGAAGCAACATGCTTATGTTTGTGCTAAAAAGTTGGCAGGAGTTTTAGAGGGGCATATAGACTAATTTATTTCTCGAATCTTACTGATTGAAAGTGCTTGTGATATTCCGGTTCAAATAAGGTGCAACGTGCTTTGCCTCTCATTCTGCTCATATTAAAATTCTTACATAATTCTGGGTTAAACAACGTGCCTAACGTTCTACTAAATACAACAGTAGAGGAATGGCAGACCACTGTTAAAGGGCCATGGACATGGAACGCACAGCATACCTAACGTTGTACCAAAAGTTGATGGTGGGAGGGGTGGACTGAATTGGAGGGTCACTTATCTACTGTGATCCTCTAATCTTTTCTAACGAAAATCGTTACATATTTACATTTTAATCAAGGTGCAGTATCCCTACCTTTCTGCAGAAATGTTAGAGAAAGGAAATTAGGGGTTTTTGGAGGGTTTTCTACTTGTACTTGGAGGGTCTTCGAGCTTACTTTATACCTTCAATGTTACAGACTGAAAACCTTCGAGACATTACACCTCAAACAAGGCACAGGATGGCTGCATTTTTGCGACACAAGAACTTGGGGAAGGGAAGGGGGTATTGAAGTGAACACTACTAACTGAAAATCAATGTGTGATTTCGGTTCAAACAAGAGGCACTATACTTACTATTTGATAAAATATTAGTGGTGATATGGTATGTGGGGGGATGGGGTGCGTGTTAGAGACGCCAAATAGGTCCTCCGGTTGTACAGATCGAAAATCCGAGCAATTATTTCGCTTCTAACAAGAAGCAATGTTATTTTTATTATTGTTTATTTTTGACCCACACTATACAAAGGTATAACGAGGAGTAACACGAAGAAAAACACATAAAAATACAACGCAAATCAATAGAGAAGTCAAAGGAAGCCAGTTACAGAGTAATACATAAATATAAAAGACACTAAAACAAAAGAGAAAAAACATAAAAGGAGAGGAGAAAAAAAAGAAGAGAAAAAAACTCATAACTTGCAGAATCTAATAAAGCATTAACATGCAGAAACATGAACGCAAGCTGGAAAATAAGAAATATAGAGCCGTAGACGTGATGTTAGAGGGGCCACTAACCCACTTGGGTTATTTAGTCCTAAGATTTAGTGCAATTCAACTTCAAGATTGATTCATGATAGTCCAACACATGGGTACTTTTAGCAAACAATTTTGGAATAGGGGAGGTGATAGAAAATTCATGGGTTGATTTATTACCTCCAGCTTACTGTTGCAAAGAATCAGTTCTTGGCTCGTTTTAAGCAGAATCAGCCTCTATTTTTTTTTATGTGTACCATAACAAAGAAGTCGTCAGTCCCTTAGAATTTTCATAATGATATATGTCGTGACAAAATTTTTGTTTAAGATACAGACACATGATATATAACACATCCATTAGCTCTTCAAGGACTTTTAAGATTTAAGAAATCAGCATTTAACAGCAAAAAATACACTTCTTAGTTCAAAAGTTGATTTTCTTGCTGTAGATCAACTTCTAAAATTAACACTAAGAAAGGAGCAGAGGAAAACCTCTATTTCTTTAGTAATGAGACAATTACCAAGTTTTACAAGGGGCACGCGATATCAATCCTCTACCTCAGTCCCAAACACAGTGAACGATACCACAAACTCACCTAAAATCATAAACAGAAATTGGTTGTAAAAGTAGACGGCATTCGACCCAAGAGAAAATGCTCGTTTTCAGGTTTGTAAATTTTTCTATGTATTTTACAAAGAAAGCATTTTGGTGATGAGGAATCCTCAAACATCTTAAGCAGTTTCGGATTTTAGTAAAACTTAAACTTGAAACTGCTATCTTGCCTGCTTATACACAGCTCCTCACTCGAAAGCAGAAATATGACACGAAGTAACAAAAGCTTGGGGAACAGGTAGTACGTTCTGTTATAGACTATAAAAACTGCACCTCTGCTCTCATATTTCAGACTCTGGCTCAAGTCCAAGCAAAAAACATCCTCATCGGTCCCAGACAAAAATTATACGCAGGTTTCCGAAATATAACGTCAAATTCTTCAGTCTTGTCGCAGGTCAGACTTCCCAGAAATCTGCACAGGTATACACTTTCCACTTACTCATAATAAAGGGACAGGATATGAAGAAGAGATTGGGAAAGAACTAAAATGTCGAATCCGCCAGACACTAAATTCAATCTTTGAACATTTTTCTAAGCAGTTTTAATTCGAAATCGGAAAAGAAGGGGTAATAACAAGGGGAGAAGATTATATCTCAAAAAAAAAATATTCATGTGCTGTAGCTATTTACAACTTGAGGCTCTTAACTAACTATCAAGTTGACCAGGCAGGAGGATGATTCGAGATCAAATGAATTATTTGACTGAGGTTCATCTCCTCTCGGGGAGGTTCGTCTACTCTCGGGAACTAGCGACTGGATCACTATTTTATGATTCTAAGCAGCCATTTGGGACTCTCTTAAGGGACAAAAGATCCAAAATACGATTAAAACCGATAGCTGAAAACAAGAACAGACTTGATCTTTCTTTCGGAAAAGTTCAATAATTTGAAGTAAAAAACACTGATGTAAAAGCTCAAGACTTTGGAGAAAAAAAAATTAAAACTTAATATTAAAGTATCTACAACTGAATTAAATAGAACAGTATTACAACATAATTAAATAGATGAAACAACAATGATAGCAACTAAAATGAATAATCATATGACATTGAAACTTATTTTATTTCAAGACTTCACGATAATACATCCTTTGCGTGGATTCATTAAAAAGACAATTTCTCAATGGTCGAATCAAACAGAGATCCCTTGCTTAGCTCATCGGTTTAACAATTTTATATAAAAACCAGACTATAAAATATATATTGAGAGTTGTTAATGGGATGATGAATCGGAGATGAGAATCGCAATAATCGTGGTAGTTCAAAGAATCTGAATCGTATCTGGAATTGCTAAAATTTTCCTGATTATGGAAACAACTCCCCGCGTACTTCAGCTTTTCATAAAAAAAAGACGCTATATCCTTTTTTCAAATAAAACAATTACGTGGACGCTCTGAGACTGGATAATCAAATTTGTATACACTGATTTAGGAGCACCAGAACTGCTTAATTAAGGGCCTTATTATGAAATTTGTTTTTTGTTTTTTGTGGAAGTGTTTGTTTTTTGTCGTTTTGTTTTTATTCATTAGTGTTATGAGAGTTTTTGTGTAGTCGAAAGGGCTTCTGAGAATTCAGTTGCAGCAGTCACGTCGAAGCAGTTTGACGTTGCAGAGAGTCCTTATGAAAATTCAGTTGAAACAGTGACGTCGCAGCAGTTGTGAGTTGTATCAGTTTGGTGTTCAGTACGTTGTTAATTTCAACTAGTTTTGTTTGATTTTTTTTTTTGCTTAGTGAAGAAAAATCCATCGCTTAGTAAAGAATGTATCTTTATTAAGTTTTCCTCTAATAACTTTTTTTCTGAGTTGATATTATCTAATATATCCTGATTTTGCTTTAGATTTGTTTTGATATAACTAAAAAATCCATAGCAACGACCAGGCACGCACGGATAATTTGATCTTGGAGGGGACACAGCTTCGAAAAATAGGCACATTATACAAAAAATACGAGGTATTGGAAGGAAAATTGAAGAAACTTCAATGTCCTAGGGGCTACTTGTCTGAGTGACCCTTTCCACTACGTATGTCCCTGATTAACTATTTATAAGCCACACGTACTTATTTTTCATATAGTTTTGTGGGTAACAGTAGATAAAGTTTTAAAAGACAAACAGTCGGGTTTTAGGAAGGAGAGAGGATTTTTTTTAACGTCATGCTTTCATAGATAGCGCAATAGCGCTGCCTAAGTAAAGAGCGATGTGAACATAACGTATTATTTTTTCTTACCAAGGCGTTTTGTATAGATGGAGTTGTCGTAGGAAGTTTGAAAGGAGCTTGTGCGATTGGAAATTGAAAGTTCTAGGGCCATTTACAGTGTGAAAAGTTATTGGAGGGCAACCAGCCCCCCTCCCACGCCCATCATTTCCCCAAACACATCCAATCAAAATTTCAAGATATCCATTTTATTCAGCATAATTGAGAGGTCCAGTAATTATGTCTCTGGGGATGTCAACCCCCTCCCCCAGAGTCCTCAGGGCAAGGGCAGTAAGTTATGCTAGATGCCCGTTGTTAACATATAAAGTTCTATGGAAGGGGTGGTCATAGGAACTTTGGACGGGGCACATTTAATTGGAAATCGACTAAGAGTCAAGAGTCATCAGAAGGCTACTACCCCCCCCCTCCCATGCCCTTTTTCTCCAAATGGATCCGATCGAAATTTCGTTCAAGTAAGTCCAAAAATCATAGAAAATGCCTCCAGGTTGATACAAACTCCCAGAGCCTTGAAGCAAAGGTTGTAAGTTATGCCTCTAGGGCATATAAGGTTTTTACAGCAGGGGTGGTCGTTTAGCTTTGGAGGAGGCTCACATGTACATGCTACTATTGTTATTAATACCGCTACTACTACTGTTACTACTACTACTAATACAACACTATTGCTGGAACTACTTCTACTGCAACTATTACTATTTCTTTGATACTAGTGCTATTAAGGCTAAGTGTATGAAGGTGAAAATTTGACAGAATATTGAGGGAAATTTTGAACCAAATCAAAACAGACTATGTGCAAGCGGATTGTCAAAAGAGCGTATCTCAAATATGGATTTGGGTATTAAGCTGGAACTTCCGGCTAATGCTTAAAGAGGAAGATCAATTGAACAAAAGGCAATATGTGAACGACACTGTTAATACTACAACCACTGCTACTTTTACTACTACTACTACTCCAACTACTACTTCTACTGCAACTACTTGTAAGGCTAAGAGTACTATGATGAAAATTTCAAGAAGTGTATGAATATATTGTTATCAATCCATATTGTTATCAATATATTATTGACAAAAGGATGTTAAAGTGATCAAAAGGCAATATATTGATACTACTGCTGCTGTTAGTGCTAGTGCCATTATTGTTAATAGTACTACTATCATTAATACTACTACTGTGACTACTATTACAACTATTCCTAAGGGTATGAAGGTGAAATTTTTTTGGAATATCGAGAGTGGAAGGTAAACTGAGTCACAATACGCCATCCGTATTCAGGTTGTCAAAAGGACGTATCATCGATATCTTATGAACGGTTTGGTGTGTAACGTTGAAACTTACGGGGCATATTGTGGGGGATATTGAACTAACCAAAAGACAATATTTTTATCCTAATGCTACTATTTCTACTCATACTACTAGTACTATTACTACTACTGCTACTGCTACAACTATTATTACTGATAATACTACTGCTACTGCAACTAAAGCTAAGGCTACTTTTAATTCTACTGCTACTACCTCTATTACTGCTACTATTACTGTACTACTACTAGTGCTACTACTGCTACTACGATTACTACTGGTACTACTGCCACTAAGGCTAAGGGTAGTAAGGCTAAAAATTTGGGAAATATTAAAACAGTATTGAACTAAATCGAAATACTATAGGTATACAGGTTGTCAAGAGGATGTATCAGCAATAATTCAGGAACAGTTTACGGTATTAACTTGAAATTTTCAGCGTGTGTTGTGGGGGGGGGGGGTTTGAAGAAAACCAGAGCTACTAAGGTGAAGCTTTCAAGAAATATTTAGGCGGAGGTTGAACTAAATCAAAGCGAGCTATGAGCATGTAGATTGTCGATAGGGTGACACAGCAACGTCTCAAGAACGACTTACATTATTAATTTTGACAGTAGAGATGCTCGTCTGGATTCTGGGGCGCCCCTGTACCAAACAAGTTTTTCTAGTAGTCCTATTCTACAGGTCATTACAGCTTTGCCATGAGATTTACGCAATTTCTAGTTCAAGGTATATACATGTCTTTTTTTAGTGATAAACCAAAACCAGCACGTCTTGTTTCGCTGTTATGCAATTATTTTTTGTATATATTCAGGTTTCAAATTAGGTTCTTCAACAGTTTTGAATAGTTCATTCAACTTAACACTACTGACATTTTTTGTGAACATTTACATAGAAATGGATAATTCTAAGCAATTTCTGGTGAGTAAAATTTTCTCATTATTATTATAATAAAAATAAATTGTCTTGTCATTAAGTTAAGGAAGAAATTCTTTCCTTACACTGTGTGGTTACCTCCTTTAAAAAGCTTCCTTCATCATTAAATATTAAACGATCCATGTATTTCAATTTTAGTAAATATTCAAAAAAGAGAGGCATGTTCACTTTGATTTTGGTTCATTGTATATGAAAAATTAAAATAGAATTTGCATATTAGTTTCGGCAGATATGAAAGGTCACCACCCCTCCTCAATATCTTGCTCTTTACACTAAAGTTTAAATCCTAAAGGTTGGTTAAGATATCTCTTTTGAAAATGCTAAAAAAAAAAAAAAAAGCAAAATTCCATATTTTTGTGACTTAAAACATCTTTAGGAAAAAATCGTAGTTTGGTAACCTACCACAAAATGGCAGAAACAACCACTTTGCAACTGGTTAATCTTTTTGACTACTTAAGACAGGCACTAGAACTAAGGGTACTTATGCACTTAGAAGCCTATTGTTTAGGAGCTGAAACCTCTACATAATTCTCTTATAAGCTGAAATTTACAGTGCGATTTTTTATCAAGATCAGTGGCCTTTTTAGGGATTTTTTTGAAAATCAGGAAAATTTTTAAAAAAAGTGCTTAGCTTTCGATCGGTAATTTGGGATTAGAATAAAATGTTGATTCTTTTAATGTATTAATTGTTACAAAAGCTTCCTTTTTAGAGTTTCGGTTACTATTACCCCGATTTGCTCCTTACTTATAGTTCATTACCACGTACTGTTGGAAAATGTATTTCAGTGATATTTTCGATCAGAGTAGCCTAATGGTGCTTTTGGTCTTTAGAAGAAGAAGAAGAACCAAAACAATTTAGAATCTATGCTGCTTACCTTAGTTTAAGAGCTGAAAATTTATCTAAAAAATCTAAATTTGTAACAATGAGTATTTTATTTTGATAATAAAGGAAAATATAAATATTTATTTGATTGAATAAAAAAAAATTCCAGCTCCTCCTACTTTCCCCTATTTAACACCAGTTTTTTAATGCAAAAATAGGCACATATTGCACCCTGTTTAAATCAGACCGTGGATTCTTAATCTTTATGACCCAAGGACCAAAATGGTCCCATTCTCCCTCCCCCTGCCAGCTTTTTAGCAGAAAGATAAGCATCTTGCAACGTTTTCGAAGCAGAAAAAAAAGACTCAAGTAAGGTTTTGTAAAATTTCGTGGTAAACCCAGTTTTTTGTCGAATTAAGATTCAGTTGCTCAAAAAAGTAATTGAAAACCTCTGACTTTGAAATCAAGATGTTTTTTTTAAACTACTTTAGATGCCTAACATAAACTGAATTATTTTCCAACCCCAAAATGCATTTTTTTTTCATGCTAATTTTTTCCTTTTTTTTAAGGAAGGGGATACATGCTATAGCGCCCCTCTGGAAAAGAAACCGAGATGGAGCGAAGCTGCATTAATGCAAGCCACAAGGCCATCTATTATCAAATATGCTGGTAGAATTACACACGATCTGGATCAGCCAATGACCACCCAACTTGTACTGCCAGGGCCCTCTAACGCCACTGTTACCTCTACGCAACCTGGGAGGAAATTGAAAAGAGAGTGGGTTGCTTCACATAATGCCTCAGCCCAGCCTACTCAAGATCGTGAGGTTGACCCCCTTCACGCCATGCCAGGGACTTCTGATGTACAAGTGCAGCCAGAACTTGTAAGTGTATATATATTTGTCTTCTTTTCCGTATTTTTTTCTCAAAAATAAGACAAATTTTCTCAGATGCATAGCTTTTGATGAGTAAAACTTAAAATTTGTTTCTATAATAATAATAATAATAATCCCATTTCATTTTCTTTCATTAACCAAAATTAGCAGTATATAAAGGAATGCTTATAATGCTGAAATAGCTTATCATGCATTTCTATAAAAAAAACCTTACCTTGTAACTTCTAACCAAGACGTATTCTAATGCAATAATTCCAATATTCCTTTTAAACAACCTAACTATTTGAAAACAGACTATTCGCTATTTCACAGTTGACAAATCATTCTCAAACTGCCGTATATTTTGCACTAAGCTCTTGTCAATATCCGATGTTTATCAAATTACCCCATCGCTACAGCCTGAATTTTAATCCGCTTTGAATTTTAAGTAGGTTCCTTGTAACAGGATGTCTTTTTGCGATAATAAGGTCTTTTTTAATAATATCCGATTATGTCTTTCACAATGATGTGAAGAAAACATTATTTTGAGCGAACTCAATTCAAGCAATTATTTTCGTTGAAAGATGCTTTCGAGAAAGAATTTGAGGCTGTTCTACTTGAACAGTGTTGTGAAGTCCGATATCCCAACTCGAAAGGGCATGGATCCTCCTCCTACCTCGAAGGAAGCTGCCGGTTCCCAAGGGTCCTCCCAGGGGGAGGGGGGTGGGAGGAGGAGGAGGGGGGGAACTTTAGTTTTAAAAAAAATTGTTTGATGAAAAAAAAGAAAAGTGTGTTATAATTGTAATAAAAAAAACTTAATCCGTTCATTTTCTAGTTTCAGGGGGAAGCTGTGAAAACTTCTGCCTTCCCTGGTCCAGGACTTCAAAGTATCATGGGTAATTGCCCCCTCTCGCCAGATGTTAGTGAAGGTACGTTATTTGATATCCCCCTGGATTTTCAATTTACAGCTGAAGAAATGGACAGTCTTATGCAAATTGTTGGACCTAATTCTTCCGGGGACATTTTTAACAGCAGCTTTACTATTAGTGAATTGAGTCCTGAACAAACAGGGACAGGACATGAAAATAGTGTTATGTCCCCGGAA
>JAQQPU010002278.1:22181-40644 GCA_029168905.1 Artemia sp. Kazakhstan ARC1039 | reverse complement strand
AAAAAAAAAATAACACGGCAAAAAATACTAAGTTGCAAATTTTTGCAGATATGAGCTTGAAACCTATGTAATAGGGGTTTTTTGATACGCTGAATCTGACGGTGTGACTTTCATTAAAATTCTTTCCATTGTAGGGGATCTTTCCCCCCTCTTTCAAAAATCAGGTAAATTTTCTCAGGGTCGTAGCCTTTGATGAGTAATACTAAACTTAATAAAATTTATATATTTAGAATCAGCATTATAAGCCCATTCTTTTGATACATTAATTGACATCAAAATTCCGTTTTTAAAAGTTTCGATTACTATTGAGCCGTATCACTTGGTTTTTTTTTACTGTTTTTTTTATTACGTATATGAGGGGGTTCTCCCCTTAGTCAATACCACACTCTTTATGCTAAATTTTAAATTTTGTTTAAATCACAAACCCCTGAATCATTTTTAAATAATGCTGGGAAATCCAGCGTCCCCTTCATAGAAATGTCCCTTAACCCAAGGAAAATCCTCCACGGAAAGATTCTCCCGAGTAACCCCCTCCTCAAGAAAAAATCCTTCCTGAGAATGTCTGTATACTTCCCAATAACCAATCCATGGGACAGGATCCCCCACCCCCGGAGGTGCAGGCTGAAGGCCCACCGTGGGCGGAACCCCCCCCATTCCCCGGGACCGCAGGCCGAAGACCGGCCACGGAACAGGATCCCCCACCCCAGGGGCCACAGGCCGAAGGCTGGCCGCAGGCGGGATCCTCCACCCCCGGGGTCACAGGGCCAAAAGCCGAACACGGTCGGGGCCCCCATCAGGACCGAAAGCCGGACACGGTCGGGGCCTCCATCCCCAGGTTAGGTTACCTAACATTTCTAGGGTTAGCAGCTTAGGTTAGGTTACATTAGGTTAAGTGGCGCGCCACTTAACCTAATGTAACCTAACCTAAGCTGCTAACCCTGCTAACCCACAGTTTTGAAAGAGATACCAAGCACAATAAAAGAAACTTCTGTGCATGGTGATTGTTAAAAGCGAGGATTAGCAATATCCAAAGAACAACTGAGGGTATTAAGTTCAAACTTTCAGGGATGGTGAAGAGCTATTTGAGGGCAACCAGCCCAACTTGTCCTTTACGTAAATTAATAAAAAAAAACTTTCCGAAAAATAAGTTTTTCAAAGAAAAGTAAAGGCCATTTTAAACTTAAGCTCAGGAGATACAAATACCTGTTAAAATTAAAACTCAAAACGACCAGAAATTACTATTAAAGAATAAATGAAACCCAAAACGAACAGAAATAAAATAAACAATCATAGCAAAAAACATACAACAAGTACTAATGTAAATGAACAAATAGATCTTAAAGCGAGTAATGCTTCAATTGAATATGAAAATCAAGCTTAAAAAGAAAAAAAATATTTTGCTATTAAAGTATAAATGAAACTTAAAACGAACAGAAATTAAATAAACAATCAATGCGAACAAACATACAATATATATTAATGTAAATGAATAAACAAATCTTAAAACAAGTGAAACTTAAATTGAATATGCAAATCAAGTTTGAATCGAACAAAAATAACTACAAACAAGAGTTTGGGTATCGTCTCACTGCAGAAGTCTAAAACCTACTGCGTCATTGGCGCTTTACTGAAAACAATTCTTTGACATATTTTCACTTTTGTAACTTTAAGAAATCAAAAATTAATTTAGATTTTAGGGAATAAATATCACCATATGTATATTAAATAGACAATGCAAATTTTTTTCAGTAAACTCATTTGAATTTTTTTCAGTAAAGTACAAATTATATTCTGGCTTTTAAATAGCATAGGGGTTTTGAACCCTACTCACATTAATTTATGCTCGTTTTGTGTTTGACTCTAATATTTATTTTAATTTTTGTTCGTTTTGGGTTTCATTTATTTATTGATACTGATTTGGGGTAGTTGTATGCTTGGTAGATTATATCATAGTCCGGACGCCAGGTGTTGAAAATGTGAACCATACCACAACGGAAGGGGGCCGCTACGAGAATTAGCCTACCCTCCACCCCCTAAATTGACCATGCAGATTCAAAAATACCAATGACACTTGCTTGCGAGTGGTGGAACACTCCGAAACTTGACATTTTATTATATTTTGGTGTTTCATGCAAGAAAATGCATGTTCCACAAAGTTTGAGGTGCAGTTTTCCGCTCAAATAGTAATGCTTAGAAGCCATAGAATGTTTTCATATCAAACTAACACGATTAGTTACAAAAATGGCAGAGTTAACAAAAAAAACGGCAAAACTTTATGAGTCTTGAACAGTCTTGGAAATATAAACAAAATCAAAATTGAATTTTAAATATACAATGATATTAATTGTTGAAAGATTCATCAGTTCAACATTTTTTTTCACTGTAATTTTTATTTTTATTTTCAATGGTGTAAGAACTGGAAAATAATAAATTTGTAATATACGAGTAATTTGTTTTCAGTGAAGCACCAATGACGCAGAAGGCTTTAGGTTTTTACAGTTAAAGAAGGGGGCAGTATCCAAATTTTGCTTGTAGGCACCTATTCTCCAAGCAATTAAATTATCAATCTTTTGATTAGAGAGTTTCACTCGGGGCACTCAAGAACGACCTAGTAATTGATTTCCTCATCATGCTTTCTTTTTTAAGCAAAATTATTCAACAAGATTTGCAAATAAGGATGCTGGAGGTTTCTTATGGAGACAAGTGTTAGCATAGTTACAGACTTTGTTTGCGCCTAAACTGCTTTATCGAATTTTATTTACAATTCTCTACACTCTTGTTTTTTTTCTTTCATGACAAGATTAATGGCATCAAAATAAAAAAAAACTTAAGGCCAGATAAGCTTCTATTTAACCATTTACGGACGTTTCTCCCTAGAGATCTGTCTGTTAAATTTTCTTTTAAAGACATCAACAGACGGGTTTTCGGGAACAGATGATATCCTTGGGGAACAATGACATCCTTCAGGATATGATTCAAAATTTATTGCGACAAGCCTATGGCTTTCTCCTGTATTGAATAATATAAATAAAAAGAGGATACACCGAATCACCAAACTATTGTTGAAGTACCCACTGGGAAGTATCACTTCTTGCGCACAATCCATATTATGTTCCTAGGTGTTTGCCGTATTGACCTGGAATAGAGTGCTACAAGTAAACAAATCAAAGTAAGTAGGATAGTGGACTACCCGAATAGATTCAATTTTGGCAGGAAATCAAGTTTCTTTAAAGAATTAGCAGCTTACAGTTAAATCAATTCACAAAATTTATAGGGATCCAAGATTTTTCCAAAATCTAGGGGAAGGGGAGGGTCATATTTAGAAATTTTTCAATTTTCTTAATGAATATACCCACAATAAGCATTCTCAATGAATATAAACCCCCAATAAAGGTCTGCTTTCAAAGCAAGGGGGGCATAAAAGTAGAAAGTTGAAGCTGCACTGGCAGCTTGAAAAACTCCCAATAAAAGACAAAATAACAACAAAATCCTAATAATTTCAATATTTGCAAAGTAAAATTAACAACAAACCCCAAGTAATTTCAAAAATCTTAATAAACGCAGTATCTTATATGAACGCCTGTAACATTTCTTGTCTACTCTGGCTAGCGGAAATTTACATAAAATTGACTAGTCGAAATTTACTAGTTGACTAGTTGAAATTTACATAAATTTGACTAGTTGAAATTTACTAGTTGACTAGATGTAATTTACATAAATTTCAAGGCCTTTCACTTCTAGTCTTGCTAGAATTAAGTGAGAACAGTCCTTAGGCGATGATAAAAAGAAGGTTCAAATCGCCAAATATGGTTTAACAGAAAGGTCTTACCTCTGGCATAGGATTGCAAAAGGTGTGTATTCCTTAGGCCTACATCACAGTTGATACTTAAATCGACATTTAAAACTCCAGACTCTCCATCACAAAACTTTAAAATAGGCACTTTTGCTCTGTCAATCAATTCAATTTTCTTGTATCTATCTGCAAGAAAAAAAAATCTTATTAGCTGAATTAGCAGAATCAGAGCACTAAAAAAAGAATAAATTACTGTAAGAATAAATAAAACGAAATAACGAAAAAAATACACAGCCAATAGAAAAATATCTTCACTAATCTATCTTCGGCGTACGGAACAGTACAAACAAAGAAAAAACAAAAACAACTAACAGAGGCGAAAAAACAATATAAGAACAAAACCTGAAAAAAGGAAAGAATAGAACTTAAGAGCTGTATTTCAGGCATTTATTTAATTTCATTTATCTATTTTCTTCATAAAACCGTTGAGGTGACAAATGTAAAAATAAAGAAAACAAAGAGGGAGTTCCATGATGGAATTCCTTTTTTGTATATGCAAAAGATAGAATTCCCATGATAATTGCTTGCAGTCATATATCCAGTAATTTGTATCAGGAAAGGGGTATACTAAAAATTTAAACTCAAATTTTTTGAAGAAGATTTTTTTGGGGACAAGTGGCGATTAGAATGAAGATGAATCAGGTCAAAATGACTTATTCTCGTTTTTAAACGTAGGAGAAATTCTTAGTAATCGGATTGACCAAGAATGCTTCGAGTATTTCCCACTTCCTCCTCATTTCAGATGTGTCAGCCATGCACTCAATTTGCTTGCACCCACGGATGCTGATAAAGCCTTGAATGATGTTGCATATAAGCGTGCATATATGTCGCTTTTTCCAAGTGTACTGCTCTCTGGGAAACTGTTAACAAGAGCACAAAAGCTGTCAAAGAAGTATATGATAGTCAGCTCATCAGGCCTGTGATAGCTAGATGGAATTCGAAATATGACAGTGTCAAACGCTTGATGGATTGTCACAAAAAAAGAGAAGCTTCATGATGTTTATGATGCTTTACAGAAACGTAGGTTTGGTTCTCATGACGTAGATTTTCTAGAAGAATACACGACGGTCATGGAGCCATTAGCGGTTGATCTGTATACTTTTCAGGGAAAATAAAAGTGCTACTTTGATACAATTTACCCTACAATTTGATCGTTTGAAAAGAAGCTTGAAAAGTTAAAATATTTAGTGAGGTTTTACCGGCCACAGGTATATGCTCTTTTTGTGGGTCTGGAGGAAATTTTTCCTACTATCCTGAACGAGGGACTTTTTTATGCCAAAGATTATGTTGTTACGAGTCCCAAGTCATTGTTATTTCAAACTTAAGACATGTTGAAGATCCCAAGGCTCTGAACGAGGCTGACAGAACTGACAGGAATAGCTAATTTTCTGATGATGAATACTTTGACAATAGTGACTAAAAAACTATCACAGATAATTCAATGAATCGTGAACGCGACAAAAAATAGAGGGTGGAGGTTCTTCCATATGTGGCTGATAGGTGAAAAGAACTAACAATGCTAAAAGACTACCCAAGAGCAATGAAAATCTTCAGAAAATTTAACTGCATAGTTCCTTCGTTTGCACCCAGAGGAATTTTAGCCAAAACGGAATATGCATGGAGATACTATGTTTGAAAAGCTACTACTCTTGAAGAGAACAAGTAAGGAATCCAATTAAATTGTTATTTAGCATTAAGTGACAAATGCCACGTTAGATATTACTCTCTTTCTCTAGATAGAAATTCGCAAAGCCAGCTCTCTCAAGATAGAAAGCTCTCTTTCCTCAATCTGTCTTTGGAGCTAGTTTAATCTGTTTATTTGGTTTTTGCTTTTTTTTATGTAAGCTTATAACGTTTGAAAATTGTTTGATATACACAATTCATAACTAAGTAAATATACTATAAAAAAGATGTTCCAAATACAATAAATAGAAACAGACCATGTAGTTTTTTTTTTGAACAAAACAAATCACGAAAGGAAGTGTTCGAAAGCGATGGCCATATTTTTGCAATCTTTTTTTAACTAGCCCGTATTATGTTAGGGCGGCTAATTAAGTAGATCTGCAGCATGCGAATCGCTACATACATGTTATTTTCTAGTTATAAAGGAATCAAATTTCAGCTTTATTTGAAACACAAAAAGTAAAAATATTTTACTTTTTTGTAAAAGACTAGATTGGGCGGTGAAATTATTCCCAAGAATCATGAAAATGTATTCAATTTCGGTTATTAGAAAACATAAATTCTCACTATTCTGATTCGTCACCACAAAAAAAAAGAAAAAAAAGAAAAAAGATGACAGTGAGGTGTAGTCATAACATGTTTAAATTCGATTACTTATAGTGCATTTGGAGTTAAGAGCAATTAGAAATGAAATAATTCTGATTTTATTTTTATTTTATCTCTAAAAGTAACATCAAGTATTTTCATCAGAGAAATATATTTCTGGGAAACGTGGTACCTAAACACAACACTTATTTCATTAGTTTATAATTGCTTCAATTACTATTTCTATTAGTGCGAGTAATCTACCTCAACATGCATTGGTTGGACGAACCTCAAAACGCCACTAAGAGTTTTTCTCCGGAGATTTTGTATTAATTTACCCACACTACTAAAAAAACAACAAATTTTGAAGAATTGACAGAAAAGTTACAAAATTTATACTTACTCTTGCCAAGAAATCAAAATTCCATGATGGCTCACACTTGTTTCTCGTCGACCTAGTTTTCTGATTCCACCATCATCTGCTGGTGTCCATCTAATCCATGCTGCATCGATCTTTTCTACAATATAAAGATGGATGCAGCATGGATAAGAAAGACTCCAGTTGGAAAGACTGAGGGCTCCAAACCGACAATGGAAGTTGATGGTCTTCAACCAGGTCATAAATACAAATTTAGAGTCAAAGCTGTTAATAAGCAAGGAAAATCTGATCCTCTTTCTACCTCTCAAGCGATAGAAGCTCCTTACGATGAACCTACCTGGTTCATCCTAAGGAGCCTCTATCTCTTAAGAGGTCGTTCTATCGCTTGAGGATCGTCAGGGATCCCAGAAATTTTGGATTACGATATTGACTTTGTAGAACTTACCAGGTCCAGGCCTAAAACTGATAGTGGAGCACCAATTACAGGCTATATAATCGACAAAAAAGAAGAAGACAAAAAATCGACAACAGAAAGTTTAACATCACCAAATTTCCTTTTCTCAATTTTGGGCCGAACTGCAAAAATTCGAAATACTAAATTATTTATAGCATAATATAAAAATGATATATTTTATATATAAAAAACTTACATTATTTATATTCTTTACAAAAATACTTTAATAGAAATATTTTCATTATTATTAATATATTGTATTTCTTATATTACTTGGAATTTCCAGGACTGACTTTCATTTCAAATAAACAGTTTATAATAAATTTATTAATTTAATTACTGTAATGATACATTATATATATTATCAATATATTATTTTGAATTAGCAGTAAAAATTTATTATGCCATTTTGATTAATACCCCATTTCCTTTGCACCTTTCTCCGTCTATCTGCAATTACATTTATTATTGTTTTATTTGACAGTGTGTTTACCCTACCCAACTGATTCATCGTTCAATGAGTCCATTGACAGTCTACTTATTAGGATTAACTCGTTACTTTGGCTTTTCTTAAGCTATACCAAAGATCTAAAGGAAAGAAGGCCACGGAAATCAAAATTATACATATTTTATACATAAAGAAGTTACACTATGTAAATAATTCAGAAAAATAATATATTGAAAATAGGTACTGGTGCATTATTCGGGTCCTTCGCTATAGACTATATCACGGAAACCAATCACGAAATCCGTCAAACGGGCTATTTGCAAGAGACCGCTATAGATAAATGATTGCAAAGCCGAGGTTTCTCAGGTACCTAGGTTAGGTTACGTATTTAATATATCCTATGCTTTATCCCCCCCCCCCTAATGTGCAAATATATAGCCCAAATTTGTTTATAAACTATTATATATTCATCCTATTTTATTTCATTAGCATTAACCAAACTTGACTTTTTAGAAGTGCCCATATAATGCACCAGTATCGGAAAGAGCATAAAATAGGGAATCTAAATGTATTACTTTTATTTGCCCGCATAATGCACCAGTACCTGAAAACATTTCAAAGGAAAAATCTGTGAAACACTAAAATAAGATAGAAGAAAAGAGTGATACCACTTGATTCCTGTTTCCACTTTCTTTCCACTTATAGTAATCATTACATCCCCACCCCCACTTCTGAATCGTAGGTCCACCTGTGCTATGTAAATAATTGTTTTTAATCTGTACTATTTGGCATTATGAAATCCCCTCAGCCTTCTCTTCCAAGGCCGGCCCTCGCTTAATTGCCCCCCGACACAAGGCCTTCGATTCTAGATACCTCCCTTCGGTTCCTTGCCCCAGGACCAATAGACCTTCGCTTCCAAATGCCTGCCCTCAGTTATTTTCTCGGCCTGATCCATTAGAGTTTTATAGTTTTTAAGTGGTTGTTTACAGAAGAGGCCATGATAAGTTTAGTTTTTTTTTTGGTCAAAATATGTACCAATACACAAGGAGTTATGGTAAATATTTTGTGTTATGTGCTTCTTTTTTTTAGTTAAACCCCTATGGAAATTTAAACTAGGGAAGTTTGGTGTATTTTTTTATCTTATGAAAAAAAAAACTTAAGATAAAAGAAACAGAAAAAGCACCCCTGTTCAAAATCCATCTTCTTTTAAGGACTTTTTTAAGAATCAAGTGCTTCTTTAAAATTTCCAAGCATTTTGTTAAAATATATATCAAGTGACCTCTCATTATGCTATTTTTGTTCAAGTCAAACAGTTCGTGGTAACAAACTGTAAGTAAGGAGCGACCCGTCTCAATAGTATAACCGAAACTCTGAAAAACAGAATTTTGATACCAGTGGATACATCAAAAGAATCAGATTTTTATGCTAATTTCAAATATATATGTTTCATCAGGTTTAGTTTTACCCGTCAAAAGTTATAAGCCTGAAAAAATTTGCCTTATTTTTGAAAAAAGGGGAAAACACCCCCTAAAAGTGATAGAATCTTAGAAAATCAAACCATCAGATTCAGCGTATCAGAAAACCCTACTCTAGATGTTTGAAGCTCCTATCTGCAAAAATTTGGAATTTTGTATTTTTTGCCAGAAGAAAGATCAGGGGTGCGTATTTATTTTATTTTTTTCTGGGGTGATCGTATCGATCCAGTGGTCCTAGAATATCGCGAGAGGGGTTATTTGAACGAAAATTAAAAGTTCTAGTGCCCTTTTTAAGTGACCCAAAAATTGGAGGGCAACTAGGCCCCCTAGGGTCAACTAGGTCCACGCTCATCTTTTTCCCAAAGTCACCCGATCAAAATTTTGAGATGGCCATTTTGTTCAACATAGTCTAAAATCTAAAAAAAAAGTCTTAGAGGATGACATAATCCCCTACAGTCCCCAGGGGAAGGGCTGCAAGTTATGAACTTTGTCCATTGCTTAAATATAGTATTGGTTATTGGGAAGTATACAGACGTTTTCAGGAGAGATTTTTTCTGGTTGGGGGAGGGGAGGGTCGGAGGAGGGGGTTACGTGGGAGGATCTTTCCACGGAGTATATTTTCATGGGGGAAGGGATATTTGTATGAAGGGGGCGCCGGGTTTCTCAGCAATATTTAAAAAACGATCAGAAATTAAATAAAAAAAATTGTTTTTTCAACTGAAAGCAAGGAGCAACATTAAAACTTAAAACGAACAGAAGTTATTACGTATATGAGGGGGTTCGCCTCCTAGTCAATACCTCGCTTTTTACGCTAAAGTTCAAATTTTTTTCGAATCACAAACCCCTGAATCACAAAGGCCGTTTAATTAGAATAGATAGCTCTTTTGAAAGTACTAAAAAGAACTTTAGCGTAAAGAGCGGGGTATTAACTAGGGGGCGAACACCCTCAAATACGTAACAACTTCTGTTCGTTTTAAATTTTAATGTTGCTCCTTACTTTCAGTTGAAAAAATTAGTTTTTCTATTTAATTCCATCCAAGTCTAATATCAAGTCTAACTGGTGGGTGTTACAGTTACAGAACTAGATATAATAAAAAATTGTAGTTATAACGTATTATTATAGTGATATAACAAGTTGGGCATTTACCCAAGGTAAATATCATGCATGAGTACTTGCCGGTGCCGGGTAATATAAATGCTAGCAACAGAATTACATATATTAAATAAATTGTACAGCTACAGTATATTATTAAAGTGACAGTATCAACTTACACTGTTATATAACTGTATAGTTACAGTTACAAATACATTACAGTTATAATATACAAATTAGTTTTGATTAAAATTAGCACATCCTCTACAATACCGATATGTACAAAGCACAGATATGCCCAATTTATCAAAAAATCAAAATTTTCAATTAAACTGCAATCTTAGACAGAAAATAGTTGTAATAAAAATACTAATCGTCTAGTGTGCTAACCGTCATTTCTGATTTCAAATAGGGTCATCTCAAAATTTCTGTCCCACTGATGCGGAATGGAGAATCAATATTCTTTTGTCCAATAATCAAGTCCAGAGAAATATCGAAAAAGCGAATTTCGGCGTCATATGGCAACATTGTGGCAAATAAACTCCGTTTTAATCGCATGATTTTAGCTAGGTTGTATAACGCAACTGCGCTGCCACATATTCTATATATTGCACCTTTCTGTACTTGTTCTGTATTGTTTTTTTTTTCTCTTTGTATTATGTTGTACTTCATCTTTTTGCTTTTTTGTAGTGACCGGTTAAAAAATAAATAAATAAAATAAATAAATAAAGTAAACTGAACGGTTCATAAAAACAAGAAAAATAAACAAGTATATTTCCTTTTGATAGAATACCACATGTAATTTTTTCCATTTTCTTTTCTTTTTTGAAGCTTTCTTCCAAAGTAAACCGAAAGGACCATAAAAAAACAACAGTTTTTGAAAACAAACTAGTCTACTGTTGAACAAACAAATGGTTAAACATTGGGTAATTTATCGTCGCCGACAGAGAAAAAAAATTCTAGACCATTTTGGGATTTTATATATAAGAAAATCAAGAAGTTTCGGCACTTCAAGGCCTTGTGTGCAAGACATGAACCTAATATATATATGTTATTCCCTGTATAAGCAACCATTTTCCAAATTATCAATGCGTTTTCTTATTCTTATGGTAGATAACGGATAAAACTATTGAACTAATCATTCAACTGAGAAAATACTCTATTGTACATTTAAAGGAATGCAAATAGTTGCAGTAATTATTCATCAAAATTTCTACTTGAAATTATTAATTATCTAATCTAGAATAAGATAGATAAGATAAAATTTTCTTTTAAAATGAAACTAAAAAGCTACAATGAACCAAATTAGCTTCGTATATTTTCCTTTTCATCCCTTTTTCTTTCTCAAATATATATTTTAAGTTAAAGAGACATTGATATTAAAATATATTCGTTTTTGGCTAGACGCGTGCGAGACTTTGATTGCCACACAGTAAAATAAGGGTAAGACTTCACAGACTATATTCTTAGTAGTCTATCTACTTATATTCTAGTAGCCTATCAAATTATATTCTTAGTAGCCTATCAAAAACGAGAAAAAATGTGAAGAAGGAAAAATGAGGATATTTCTAGCCAGTAAAAAAAGGACAGATAAAAATACATTTTTTTTTTCAGTCATGTCAGTGGAGACAATTGCGTGGAATTATTCTGTGCCTATATCCACCTCTAAATCCACCTGGAATTCTGCAGCAAAATGTTGTCAAGGGCTTGTTAAACGAACTGATGTTCATCAAGGATTTTGACTAAATATTAAAATTATGGCTAAAATTTCAATTACAATCCAACATTTTAATTCTTACAGAAAAGCTGAAAAAGTGGGGCGCTAATAGCCAGTTTACAATTACTTATATGCACAATTTAAGAGTAAAAAATCGGGGTTTTATCATGACGGTACCCCACATCATATCTTAGTTAGGCCTGGGCATGATTTCAAAACTACTCAAAATTTAATTTAAAAAAAAAAAAAAAACTGAAAGTAAGAAAAAACATTAAAACTTAAAACTGGAACAGAGCTTATTCCGGATAAGAGGGGGTCTGCCCGCTCCTCGACTCCTCGCTCTTTACGCTACAGTTTGACCAATTTGAACGCACGAAAAAATTTGATTGCAATGAGCGAGTGGCTGAGAAGAAGGTACTTCCCCTGATATACAGGATGATTTCTGTTCTTTTTAATGTTGCTCAATACTTCGGATGGGAAAAACTTGTTTTATCTATATTTAATTGAAAGAGATTCACTGAGGCCGACTGTTCATTTTTCAAACGGGAGATACGCAGTATTCAGATGGAGATAATTTGAGTCAGTGGAAAAAGGAGGAATAGTATTCAGAAATTTCAGTCAAAACCTCCTCTCGACCGTCCTCAGTTCACAAATTTAAAAACAGAGTAAACACTACGGATAAAAGTCCCACGGACAAAATTAAAACAAAATAAATCTTAGAGCACTAAACACTAAATTAAAAAAGGCCCTCAAAAAGTAACAATAAAGGAGCAAACTTGTTTGTCATCCTTAGGTATTGTGGCATTAGAAATTATTTATTAGCCTGTCACACAAGCTATGAACCGTTATAAGGGATAGTTGTGTTAATTTATTAATTTAAATATTGTTAAAGTGGGCCTTAAAATATGCAAATATAATTATGACACAACAATTAAAATTATAATTAAAAATAAGCAGCAATACGTGTTTTACAGCGGCAATTGCATTTGCCCGACCAATAATTTTTATCATGAAAACAAGTATTCCAATGACTATCGAGATCAAGGACCCCAATTAGTTTTTGGTCTTTGCCCCTAGTGAAAAATATTGTCTTAATACAATACCTTCTATACAATGTAAAACATCATTGCAATACTATCATGTTTTTTTTCTTTAAATGCCTTTGAATGTGACATCACTCACATGAAATATATGTATATTTTTTATTTAAGGCTCTAAAATATAGTTAGCCGAATGGCGCAAGTCCTACCAAAGACCCACCAAAATATTGCCATGCCACGCGTTGGGACGGATCTAGATATTCATTCTGACTGTCCAGATTTAATTATTTCGCTTCTACTTTCAATAGTTTTATTCTAGAGTGAGATTCCGATTTTAAGATTGACAGTTACCGAACTGATAAATTCTTTGCTCCAGTGGCAACCTTCAAATCTTTTCCATGGATCTGGAGACTTCCTGGAAAACATTATGGCAACCTAAAGGTAAAAAAGGTAAACAATACGGCGCTCGACTTTACATTCACTGCCGGCGGTACTAATCTCCGTTTCTTGGGTCTTCGTGGTCTTTGAAAATAAATACATATAAAAAAAAAAAAAGAAAAAAAAATGGGGCTGATTTCCGCAATTCGAAAATAAAGAATTAAAGACAAAGCTGATATTTTGGCAAGGACCTCCGCCAGTCGGTCCTCAGCACTAAAAAAAACTAATCTCTTGAATTGAGCCGTATCAAGACAAAGATATAGCTGAAACAAAAACCAATCAAAATAAATTAAAGACTATTCAAAAATCCAACTGGGAAAGAAATCATTCCCTAACAATTAATGAACCATGTCTACTGACCAGATTTGTGTCACTACGAACACCGAGGACAGATTGGAGGTCCTTGTCAAAATATGTTTTTCGTGTTTTCGTTGTTTATTTTCCATTCGCCTCGTTTTGGTTTCGTAATTATTGTTGTTTCCGATTCTCATGTATAGCCGTGTGGTCTTACAGCGTATTTCCCTCAGAACAACTTTAAAATTTAAGAAACAGTTGCTACTACTGCAACCTTGATTATAATATGATCTTTGAACAATTTTTAAAAAATGGCTATCTCAAAGTTCTTATCAGATGGGTTTGAGGAATAAAGGGTATGAAGGAGGGGGCTAGTTGCCCTCCGATATCTTTTGACCCTTTAAAAGTTAACTAGAACTTTCAATTTCCAATCAAATAATCCCTCTCCGAAGTTTACACCAGCATTCCTTCCATAAGAAACATACATGCCCCCTGAACAATACTTACAACACTTGCCCCGGGCCCTGGGAGGGGTGGCTAGAAACAGAAATTTTTCTTATCTGACCTTTGAACAATTTTTAAAGAAATGGCCATACGTAAAGGAGTTTTTGTTATGTGATTTTTGAACTATTTTCAACAAAATGGTTACCTCAAATTTTTTATCAGATGTATTTAGGGGAAAGGGCTTGGGGGGCTAGTTGCCCTCCGATCATTTTTAACCCTTAAAAAGGGCATTAGAGCTCTCGATTTTCAATCGAATGAGCCACCTTTGAAGTTTATATGACGAACCCTTGTATGTGAAGTGTTTCTGGGAAGAAAATGGAGTGTGGGGAGAGGCTAGCTACCCTCCAATCCCTTTTGACACTTAAAAAGTGAATTACAACTTTAAATTTCCAATTAAATGAGCCCTCTATGAAGTTTATACGAGCATCTCTTCAATAACAACCATATATGCCCCTATGGCATAACTTACAACGCCTACCCCCGGGCCCTGGGAGCTGTGTCGACACCGGAG
The DNA here is from genome assembly GCA_029168905.1 of Artemia sp. Kazakhstan ARC1039. NCBI lineage: Eukaryota > Metazoa > Arthropoda > Branchiopoda > Anostraca > Artemiidae > Artemia > Artemia sp. Kazakhstan ARC1039. The sequence continues at coordinate 26,170 of JAQQPU010002278.1, read as the reverse complement.
TATTTGTTATTTGAACTTTGAACTATTTTTAACAAAATGTCTATATCAAAATTTTTATCTGATGCATTTAGAGCGTGGGGAGGGGGGCTAATGCAATCAAGAATGCCCAGCTTCGTGTGAGACTGAGGGAGTTAGACGACCCATCCCTTGAAACTATTACCAGAGTTGCAGATAGTTTCTTCTTAGCAAAACGAGGTTGGCGAGAATTCAAAGCGATCTTCAAGAAACACTTCTCAGAAACCAACAAAGCCTAAACAGCCTTTCAAGAACCAAGAGAAGGAAGCAGATGACTGGGATAAGAGGACCGCAGAAGTTCAGCAGAGAAAGACACCTTCGGGGGACTTTAGTTGTGAGAAATCAGGACACCGTGCTAGAGACTGCAGGCAACCGCCGAAGAAAAAGAGGGAAACCCTGCTAGCAAGTCCTGCAAGTCCAAGTCCAGATAACGGTTCGGAGCGCTTCTACTACGAAAGAGAAGTTGAGAGCAAACCAGCAACATTTCTGGTAGATAGCGGTGCAACTTTCACAATAATCCACAAAAGGTACTTGAAGGGAGACGAACCTACCACAAAAGATATTTACTGTGTTCTAGGGGACAGCAAATCGTATCCCATGCATCGTGATCGTACGGAGGTTGGAGAAAGAGACAACTTCTTTAGCGGGAAACTGAATACAGCTGTGCCTGAAAACCTTCCGGTAGACGTAATTATGGGAAGATCTTTTCCGAAGTTCTTGGAGCTTTGTACTCGGAAGGCAATACCGGAAAAAATTTCCATCAGCATCTGGTTCTGAACCAGAATGACGATGATGCCGAGCATTCAATAGCTTACAAAAGCAGAAAACTCATCGCAGCAGAGCGAAACTACTCGACAGTGGAGAAAGAGGTGTTGGAGTTGAAATGGGGAATAGAGAGTTTTTCCTTTTATCTTCATGGTCGAAAGCTTTTGGTCGAAACTGAACATAATCCTTTGAAATGGCTTAACGTTTCCAGGAGTAACAACGCATGACTCAACCGTTTTGCTTTAGCACTTCAGGAATTCCAGTTTGACATCCGTAGCCGACCTGAAACTCAGAATGGAAATGCTGACGCACTGTCCCGTTTAATGTAGATAGTTTGTATATAGTTTGGTTCTTTTTGTTTATTTGGTTTTTCTTTGTTTAGATGAACCTCCGAACCTGGCCAGCATTCTTCAGAAGAATTTTGGAGACGATAAGGTCTGGCGATCATTACCGGACTCTTAAACAAGCCCAGAGGAATGAACCAAAGTTCGCCAGGTTCTACAATCTACAAATTTCTGGTACTGCCGACGAGGAAGGTGCCTACTACGAGCTCCATCAAGGACTCTTGTGCCGTAAAAATAAAAGAAAAGATGGCAGTTGGCACGTCCGCCTGATGGTACCAACACAGTTTCGTGGGAGGTTGATACTACAGGGTCATCGTTCAGCCCGAAATGAGCAGAGCCCACCAGTCCAAAGAGGGCATGGTGCCACGTCGAAAATGCTACTTACCCAAATATATTGGACGACGGCTTACATTGACTTAAAAATTGAATTAGATGGCTGTTCCTGTAGGGTTTCTAGTGGGAACCAGGCGTTTCAGGGTTATATCATTCGGTTTCAAGAATGAAATTTGGACGTTTATTGTGTGACTGCCCCATAGGGGCAACTTTCAGGGGGAGGAATGTCACGGCATCCGTGTCCTTTTTGTGTTTGTGTATTATGAGTGGGAAGAGTTATGATTATTTTAGTTGCGGACCCCTCAGTCAATATTTATTTCCGTAGTGACTAATTCGTATGTCTGGCTGCAGGATGCGGGAGGAATTTATTCATTTTTGAATGGGTGAAGTTAGATGCGAGCCGGTCGTTGTTCAGAGAAGATCCTTTTCTTCTGTGTGTGTTAATAGATGGTTTTATTTTGTGTGTTAATAGAATTATATATCCTAGACCGAAGTGGATATATTTGCTGGAATAGAATATGATATTTGGCCATATAAAATGAGACCGTTATATCATGTAATAAATTCAGCAAAAAAGATAGAAAGAAAGTTAGAGAGAGAGAGAGAGAGAGAGAGAGGGGGGAGGGAGAGAAAGAGAGAGAGAATAAATTAAATCAAACCTGTCACTTCAGGTGTTCTTGTCTTCCTCCTTCGCTTTTTTTCTGCGCGAGTTAGAACACGAATCCAGGTCCCTAAATAATAATAATAAAAATCAAAACTTCCAAGCATTCATAACCACATCTTTATTTGCAAGAAGCTTGTACAGGCCTCAAGAGAGAATACTTTAAAAAAAGTGTGCGTGTGTGTAACATAGAGAACGAAAGAAGGAGGGAGAGAGTCGTCCTGTGTCTTCCTTTAAATTAGTTGGGGTTACAATTTCCTCGAAATTAAAGTGGAATATACACTTTAAAGATATTTCCCATAGAGCTAAGGCGTTCTTGTCTCTCCTTAAGCTCTTGAATAAATTTAACGTCCCCCATCCCATTCTTTAAGGATCTATACATATCATGTATATATATTCGTTGAAAAACGACAATTTTGCCACCACCCCCTCTCCCTTCAAATGGAAAATAACCTTTTGTAAATTTTCGTGAATTGGTGTCACTGATCAAAGTGGGTACAACTTTTAATTAAGACAGGAAATGTTCTCTGTCTTAAAAGTTTTACCCGTTATTGTGTTTTATTTCACTTTGATTATTGATAGAAAGGAAGTTTGGGCCAAGTAAATATTTTCAGAAGGTATAAATAGGTTAGAATAGGAAGTATAATCTCAAAAGGTATTATTTACTATAGGGCCTTTATAGTTCAGTCTATACCATTTCGTTCAGTCTTTGGATGTGTTTGGGGAAATGGTGGGCGTGAAAGAGGTGTTAGTCAACTTCCAATCACTTTCGACTATTAAAAAGTGCACAAGCCACTCCAATTTCTTATTGAATGAGCGCTTTTCGAAGTTTCCACGACAACTTCTTCGACACGAAGTGCCCTGCGCTAAAGGAAAAAATTAATAAATAATACATTGTGCCAACATCGTTCTTATATGCCCCCAAGGCATAACTTAAAACCCTTTCCCTGAGGGTTGGGGGGGGGGAGTGTCCTCCTCTTTACTTAGTCCCCGTTTCTAGTCTCGTACTCGAGTGTCCCCGTTCTTTTCTTGGGCAGCGCGATCATGCTGCCTATGATTCATACAACAACTTTCTATATAGACCTTATATGCCCCCAGGGCATAACTTACAACCCTTGCACTGAGGGCTCTGAGGGGGTTATCATCCTAAAACACCTAATTTCCAGAACGTTTAAGTACGTTGAACAAAGTAGATATCTCAAAATTTTGATTGGATGTGTTTTGGAAAATGGTGGGCGTGAGAGGGGCGTTAGTCGCTATCCAATCACTTTCAACTATTAAAAAAGGCACTAGTAATTTCAACTTCCAATTGAATGAGCCCTTTTGAAATTTCTACGACAAAGCTTTCAATAAAAATTTATATGCCCCAGAGCATAACTTACAACCCTTGCCCTAAGGGCTGTGGGGGGAGGGGTTATCATCCTTAAAGACATAATTTCCAAAACTTTCAACTACGTTGAATAAAATGGCTATCTAAAAATTTTGATTAGATGTGCTTGGGGAAAAGGTGGGCGTGAGAGGGGGGGTTAGTTGCCCTCAAATCACTTTTGACTATTAAAAAGGGGTACTATCCCTTTGAATTTCAAATTGAATGAGCCCTTTTTCAAGTTTCTATGACAAAGATTTCAATAAAAAACCATATATGCCCCAAAGGCATAACTTATAATCCTTACCCTGAGGGTTGTGGGGGATTGTCCTCCTGAAAAATATATTTTCTATCTGGAAATCAACTAAACAGAACAAAATGGCTATCTCAAACTTTTTATTGGATGTGTTTGGGGAAATAATGGGCGTGGAGAGGGCTAGTTGCCCTCCCATCACTTTCGACTATTAAAAAGGGTACTAGCCTTTTGAATTTCTAATCGAAGGAG
>JAQQPU010002278.1:9330-22081 GCA_029168905.1 Artemia sp. Kazakhstan ARC1039 | reverse complement strand
CAGGCTACCCTCCAATCACTTTCGACTATTAAAAAGGGCACTAGAAATCGAATGGGCCCTTTTTGAAGTTTTTACGAAGACCCCTTCCATATGAAGTGCCCAGCTCTAAAGGAAAAAAATAATAAATAGTACATTGTGCCAACATCGTTCTTATATGCCCTCAGGGCGTAAATTAAAACCCTTGCCCCGAGGGTTGTGGGGGAGTGTCCTCTTCAAAAACATATTTTCTATCTAGAAATCAACTATACTGAACAAAATAGCTACCTCAAAATTTTGATTGGATGTGTTTGGCGAAATGATGGGCATGGGGGGGGGGCTAGTTGCCCTCCAATCACTTTTGACTATTCACTTTCAATTTCCTTAGAATCACTTTCAATTTCTAATTAAATGAGCCTTTTTTGAAGTTTCTACGACAACACCTTCTAAAAAAAAACCTTATATACCCCAAGGGCATAACTTAAAATCCATGCCCTGAGTATTTTGGGGGAGTGTCCTCCTCAAAAACATATTTTCTATCTGGAAATCAACTACGCTGAACAAAATGGCTATCTCAAAATTATGATTGGATGTGTTTGGGGGAATGATGGGTGTGGGGGGCTATTTGCCCCCCAATAACTTTTGACTATTAAAAAGAATACTAGACCTTCGAACTTCCAATCGAATAAGCCTGTTTTGAAGTTTATACTACAACACCTTGTATAACTTAAACCCTTGTCCTGAGGGTTGTGGGGAGTGTCCTCCTCGAAAACATATTTTCTATCTAGAAATCAACTATGCTGAACAAAATGGATATCTCAAAATTTTGATTGGATGTGTTTGGGGGAATGATGGACGTGGAGGGGGGCTAGTTACCCTCCAATCACTATTGACTATTAAAGAGGGCACTAGAACTCTCAATTTCCAATCGAATGAGCCCCTTTTGAAGTTTCTACGACGACCCCTTCTATATGAAGTGCCCTGCTCTAAAGGAAAAAAATAATACATAGTACTTTGTGCCAACATCGTTCTTATATACCCTCAGGGCATAACTTAAAACTCTTGCCCCAAGGGTTGTGGGGGAGTGTTCTCCTCAAAAACATATTTTCTATCTGGAAATCAACTACACTGAACAAAATGGCAATCTCAAAATTTGTATTGTATGTTTGGGGAAATAATGGGCGTGGGGGGGGGGGGCTAGTTGCCCTCCAATCACTTTCGCCTATTAAAAAGGGCACTAGCCACTCCAATTTCCAATCAAATGAGCCCTTTTCGAAGTTTCTACGACAACTCCTTCGACACGAAGTGCCTGACTGAAGAAGAGGAAAAAAACACATTGTGCCCACGTCGTTCTTTACTTAGGCAGCGCTAGCGCGCTCCCTATGATATAACAACTTAAGCGTTAGGAGCGAGATATTGACGAGGGGGGTGAACCCACTCATGTGCGTAATAATTTCTGTTTGTTTTAAGTTTTAATGTTGCTCCTTACTTTCAGTTGAGAAAACTTGTGTTTTTTATTCAATTTATGATAGTTTTTTTAAATGGGGGGAAATCCGGCACCCCCTTCGTGGAAAATTCCCTTACCCGGGAAAAATTCTTCCATGCAAAGATTCTCCCACGGAACCCCCTCCTCTGACCCCCCGCCAGAAAAAATCCCCTTGAAAACGTCTGTATGCTTCCCAATAACCGATACTACGCGTAGACAGTGGGTGGAGTTCACAACTTTCAGCCCTTCCCCCAAGGACTGTGGGGAACTAAGTCGTCCTCAGGGACGTGGCTATTGGATTTTTCAACTATGCTGAGCAAAGTGGCTGTCTCAGGGTTTTGATCGGGTGACTTTGGGGAGGGGGTGAGCGCTAGAGGAGGCCTAGCTGCCCTCCGGCTTTTTGGGTCACTTAAAGGGGGCACTAGAGCTTTTAGTTTCCGTTCGGATGAATCCTCTCCCGATTATATAGGACCACCGGGTTGATACAATCACCCCAGAAAAGGGAAGGAAAGAAAGAAGACACGCGTCCGTTATCTTTCTTCGGGCAAAGAATATAAAATTCCATATTTTTGTAGATATAAGCTTGAAACCTCTAAAGCAGGGCTCTGTGATACGTTGAATCTGATGGTGTTATTTTCATTAAGATTCTCTATTTTTTGGGGGGTGTTTTCCCCCTACCTGTTTGAAGGTAGGTCAAGTTTTCTCGTAACTTTCGATGGGTACGACAAAACTTGATGAATCAGCATAAAAATCTGATTCTTTTGATGCATCTATTGGTATCAAAGTTCCGTTTTTTGGAGCTTCGGTTACTATTGGGCCAGGTCGCACCTTGTTACAGCTCGTTACCACAAACTGTTTGATTTATGACATTCACCGTAACATATATTTATGTTACGGTGACATGACACGGAATTGAGATTTCACTTGGGTACAAGTCATTACGGACAAAGGACAAAATTTCGCCACCTTTCTTTCCCAGAGGGTGGTTTTCTGGTCTGAGTTTAATAAATTGAGAAAAACTGTTAGTCTTTAACATGCAGGGGCGGATCAAGGTTTTTTTAGGGGGGAGGGAAGGTTGATCCAAAAAAATTAGGAGGGGGGCACAAAATAGGTTGATCCAATAAACTTGCGTTAGCATCAATTTAATTAACGCAAACTTGAGTTAATTAAGTAAATTACAATACTTTAGACTACGCTAAGGGGGCGCGCGCTCCTCTCACCCCCCCTCTCTGGATCCGCCACTGTTAACATGTGTAAATTTTTAGCTTGAACTTAAGTAATAGCGATTACATCTAATCTATATATTTTAGAAAGGGTGTCTAATTCATTAAGTTTTTCAAAGTTAAGGCTTTCAGCTTTGCTTAACAAAAGTGTGGGGAATTGAAAGTGAATTGTGAAGTTACCGTTCTTACACTTTACTTTTTTTGTATCACAGATGGGGTCAGGGGTTCTAGTAGAATTCTTGACGGGGACTAAGCTCAGGTAATCAGAACAAGGGACTAGGGAATCAAATCCATCTTTTTCAAATGCAATGGCATTTAATTGAGCAGGTACTAGCGGAGACTCTAAACAGCAGTAACTAAGTAGCAGCTGAATTTGGGGTAAACTGGAAGAATCAAGAGAGATGAGGTTATTTTTGCAGGGATATGGTACGAAGAGTCCACGTTAAGTGGGTACGCAAGGTGGTGGGGAAGGATAGATGGAAGGGTAGGAAAATGCTGGAAAGCAGCCGGAGTCTTAAAAAAAGAAAGAAGGAGGTATGAAAGTGGATACAGAGGCGGGGATATCCTTTGGATAGGTACTCGATTGGAAAGGACTGGATGGCTCGTGGCTTTCTTATGTGTGAGCGATGGTCTAAAAAATATTTAGTAGCACTAGCAGAATTTAGGTGGCCTCTGGATAGCCCGATTTCATGGAACCTACTGCGACTCTTAATGGGCAATTTGATATGAGGTTTTGCACAGCCAAAGCATCTTCCACTTGAAAATGATTTACAGATATCAACATGGGGGTATTTACACAGATTATTTATACAATGGCTAAAAACATGAAACTTAAAAATGTGTAGATATTTACATTTACTAGACATACATCTACTGTCTAAAAATCAAAAGCACACATAAGGTTGATTACACTTAAGATCATTGAACTCATTTTTTTTAATATATGATTGCATTGGGTGAGAATTTCCGCTTGTAAGTTCGACACCATTGTCAATTTTTAAAGATGGGTCATTACCACTGGATTTCAAGAATAAATTATCTTCAGATGAAACAAGGTCAGTAGGATTAGTTTGCGTAACCTTTTCAATCCCTTGAGAAAATTCTGACGAAGGAAGTTCACTAGCACTTGCTTGATTACATATAGTGACGTTTTCAGGTTCAAAGGGTTTTACAGTTTTTCGAAACTTGAAGAATTTTGATAATGCATACTTGGGGTAGAAGTATAAGCTAAAGGAGAAACACTGGGCGGTGTAGGGGATTTTAGCGCATGTATAGCATCAACAATTGCTAGCTGAAAACCAACTTTTAACATTTGATTTCATTGTCCTTGAAAAGATTACTTTTCTGGCGTTCGTAAAGATCAGATAAACCATCATAAAGAAATTCAAGATTAATAATCCGTTTCCGGAGATTGAAGATTTCCGCATCTTTTTTTTAGGCAATCTTCACAGGTATGAGCCTTGAAGACATTAGCCGTTTCTGCAATGCTTGTCAATTCCCCTTTACTGGAACAATACATTGTAGGGGTAATTTGGGATTGATGGGTGGTGGTTATTTTTGCAGAATCAATCGATCGATCAGAACTATAGTTGACATTACTCGAAACACAAGGTACAGTAGGGGAAATTTGGGATATTACTTCGAACGATCACTTCAAGTTGATTTTCGTTGGAGATAGTTGAATTTTCTTCATCAGAACTAACAGGGGACTTTACAGCCTCGATTGGTTGGACCACTTCTGGTTGATTATCGATGGTATTAATCACGTCATTTTCAACCATCGATGCTCGGCATTGAACACATAACCAATTAGGGTTTTTAAGGCGATTACTTTTTGTTATGCCAGACAAAGCAGGGTGCAACCAGGCATTGCACTTAGAACACTGGAGAGACCCAGTTCCACATTTTCTGTAGCATTCACTACAAAGATGGGACATTCCAGGCTTATGATCAAAAACGAGACAAACCTTGAATTTGAAGCTATATCTTCAACTAAAACCTAGTCGCCTAAGCCAGGATTAGCACTGGTACTTGCTAGAGAAAAGTCGACAAGGCTGATCTCGCGTCTTCATTTAAAAATCACAAGCATCATTTATTTCAAAACAAGACGTCTTGACAGGTCAAGATCTAATGGAAGACTGCATGGGGGGGGGGGATTTACAATACATGTCCATTCTCATGGTTTCAAAACTAGTCAACAAAATTGCCACGTTTCAAGCTAACTAGTTATGCTTATTTTTCAGTATACACACAAGCAAACACATTTGAATTATACATATAATAGGCATGGTTCCAAAATTACTCTGTATGTATTTTCGTATTTCTGGCTTGATAAGTTAACACAATTTTTTTTAGTAAAAACACAAATATATCAATTAAATGTTTTATGTTCCTACCATTAGTAAAATCCTCAGTTTGTATTGGGACAACAGTTTCCTTCAGTTTAGATATTGCAGTCTTCTTTGGCTCTGTTGCAGTTGGCTGTTTTGCTTCTTTTGGCTGTTGTCCATTCTGAGTGGGTTTCTAAAATATGAAAATCGTTCTTTCTAGATTGAACCGAATATAATAATTGCTATAAATTAAATCGTATTTTAGGAATTTAAATGGGGTGGAAGATCATGCTCAGGTATTGATCTCAGACAACAAGGGGCAGCAGTGAGTTGTTAGTAGTACCAGCATTTATTGAGAAGACAAGGATCGAAGCAAGGTTGAAACTTAAGTGGTGGACAGGTTTCGAATTTTTCAAGCTAAAAAAAATGACTACATTTAATCAAACAGGCACTTTTTATGTCAACTTTTGACCTAAGAAGTTTTCTAAACTTAAGCTGATGTGCAAGCATTTTTATTCTATTTCTTTTACACTGACTTATATAGGTTTGAGTGTTTGACAAAAAAAATATGAACTCTTATTTTGTTAAGGAATCCATTAAAAAAAGAAATCTCTATTTTTTTCCCATAGAATAATCATGGATAAAAACAAAAACTGGCAAAACAACGGGAGATTTGCCTAAGATAGTGAAATTTGTTTTAACCTTAAAATATTCTGGCTCTATATCCTCAGCAATCTATATACATAAATGAAATAAAACTAACAATAAAATGGGATGTTTGAAACTAAAATTAGAAATTTAAAAAAGTCCCAAATTTGTAATTTTTTTGACGGAAAGGCAGTATGGTCTTTGTGGTCATTAATTCAAAAAACTTTTTCCACAAAACAAGTTTATCAAAGAAAAGTAAAGAGCTCCATTAAGCCGAGAATGAGCAAAAATAAAGTCAAATAATCTCCAAGCTTAAAACTACAACAAATCACTATCAATAAATGATTAACTTGTGTAACGAACTTCTATATTCGTAAGTTTTTATTACGTATATTAGATAGTTCCCACCCTTATCAATACCTCGCTCTTTACACTAAAGTTCCAATTTTGTTCGAATCACTAACCCCTAAATCACAAAGGCCGGTTAATTAGAATAGATAGCTCTTTTGAAAGTACTAAAAAAAAATTAGCGCACAGAGCGAGGTATTGACTAGGGGAGGAACCTTCTCATATACGTAATAATTTTTGTTCTTTTTAAGTTTTAATGTTGCTCCTTACTTTCAGTTGAAAAAAATTGTTGTTTATTTAATTTCCGATCTTTTTTTATTTAATTTCCGATCGTGTTTTAAATAATGCTGGGAAATCCGGCGCCCCCTTCATAGAAATGTCCCTTCCCACAAGGAATCACCCTTCATGGAAAGATCCTCCCTGTAACCCAATCCTCTGACTCACCCCAGAAACAGATCCCTCCTGAAAACTACCGTATACTCCCATTAACCAATACTATATGTAAACATTGGGCAAATTTCATAACTTGCAGTCCTTCCCTCAGGAACTGTGGAGGATTAAGTCACCCTCAGAGACATATTTAATAGATTTTCAACTATGCTGAACAAAATGGGCATCTCAAAATTTTGATTGGGCGACTTTGGGAAAAAAAGAGCTTGGGAGGGGGCCAAGTTGCCCTCCAATTTTTTTGTCACTTAAAAAGGGCACTAGAACTTTCAATTTCCGCTCAAATGGGCCTTCTCATGATACTCTAGGATTACTAGATTGATACAATCACCCCTGGAGAAAAGACAACAAAGAAACAAGCATCTGTGATCTTTCTTCTGGCAAAAATACAAAATTCCACATTTTTGTAGACAGAAGCTTGAAACTTCAATAGTAGGGTTCTCTGATGCGCTGAATCTTATGATATGATTTTTATTAAAGTTCTATGACTTTTAGGGGTTGTTTCCCTCTTTTGTCGAAAATACAGAAAATTTTCTCAGGCGCGTAATTTTTGATGGGTAAGATTAAACTTGATGAATTTTACATATTTGAAATTAGCATAAAAATCTGATTCTTTTGATGTTCCTAATGGTATCAAAATACCATTTTATAGAGTTTTGGTTACTATTGAGCTGGGTTGCTGCTTACTTGCAGTTCGTTACCACAAACTGTTTGACCAGAACACAATTTGCGCTTTATTGAAAACAAAATATGTTTGAGATGTTTTTACTTTTCTTACTTTCATAAATAAAAAATTATCAAAACTTTTAAGTTATAAATATTTTATGTCAATTAAACTAATATTTTATATGTCAATTTGCCCTCCAATTTTTTGGTCACTTAAAAAAGGAACTAGAACTTCTAATTTCCGTTCGAATGAGCCCTCTCACAACATTCTAGGACCACTGGGTCGATACAATCTACCCTGTGAAAAAAAAAATAAAAATACAAAATTCCACATTTTTGCAGATAGGAGCTTGAAACATCTACAGTCAGGTTCTCTGATATGCTGAATCTGATAGTGTGATTTTCAATAAGATTCTATGACTTTAAGTGGTGTTTCTCCCTTTTTCGAAAATAAGACAAATTTTCTCCAGCTTGTAACTTTTGATGGGTAAGACTAAACTTGATGAAACTTACATATTTAAAATCAGAATAACAATTCAATTCTTTTGATATATCTATTGGTATCAAAATTCTGTTTTTTAGAGTTACAGTTAGTATTGAGCCAGGTTACCACAAAATGTTTGAAAAGAACCCTAATTCAACAGATAAATAATCCTGTTAGGAACCTTGCCTTCAAGAGGTTGGGGGTGCATAGCAGCCCCAAGTCTGTTAAATGAGGAGGGTTGGGCTGTGGGCTTGCGACCCGCAACTAGACCTTGAGGGCCTGCCCTTGGGGAAACTTATTAGTACAACTGAAACACAAAGATTAGGCCATGGATCAAACCCCCTTTTGATGACAACTGCCCTACTCCCAAGGACAAGATTTTTAAATGCAAAACACACCTTAGATTTGGTTTCTGTAACACATGCACAATGTCTCAAGCTTTCAAGACTGAGCAAGCACTAAGAGCTATGCATATATACCTCAACTTTCTAGCACTGTCAGAAGTTCAATGGGTAGGTCCTGGATCAAATAAACTGAACAAAAATGTGACTATTACCACAGTGAATCCTAGCAGAGACATGAATTAAGAGTTGCCTTTATGATGACCAATCAAACCTATCAAGCTCTACTCAAATGAATGCCAGTAATACCTAGAATCCTGAACCCTTGCTTCATGGTGAATGTAAAACTGACAGTAGTAATATGCAACACACCTCCCAATAAAACCTCTGACAAATCAAAAGATGTATTCTACAGAGCACTCGACTCCATAACCAAAGACAAACCCCAAGATACCATACCATGTTTTCTAGGAGACTTCAATGCAAAAGTTGGGAACAGCCAATTGTTCTCTCCAAATGTCCTTGGTGAGCATGGCCTGGAGCAGCAAAACGAAAATAGGGAACTACTAATTGACTTCACTCTCTCCAACAACCTTGAAATAGGAGGGACTGTATTTGCCAACTTGGATGTACACAAATACTCATGGATATTCACCAATTTTGGCTGTAGGCTACCCAAAATCAGATTGAAAAAATGTACTTCTAAAAAATCTGGCTAGTGAGAAAAACTTGCCATATGCAACCAATTCAGGAATGGTAATTATTATTTTCATTAGTCCTAACAGTAAAATTTTTATATGAAAACAAATTGGCAGAAATTGTTTTTTAAGAACTAGAGATCTATTGCAAATGACATTGGTTTTGCCATGAAGTCATTTTCAAGGAGTTGCCATATGCAACCAATTCAGGAATGGTAATTATTATTTTCATTAGTCCTAACAGTAAAATGTTTATATGAAAACAAATTGGCAGATTTTTGTTTTTTAAGAACTAGAGATCTATTGAAAATGACATTGGTTTTGCCATGAAGTCATTTTCAAGGAGTTTCAGGCTCTTTTAAAGATTCCTGCAAATTGGTTTTCAAAATGACATTTTACTAAAGAAAAAAAGGCACTTGTCAATTATACAATAACCTACTGAGAATTTGTGATGGGAACAAACTATTCAAGCAACATTTTAAACAGGCAATTGCTTTGAATCAGGGGTTTCTCACTCTGGAAAAAATATTTAAACTTTAGTTTTTAGGGGTTTAGGGGCAAAAAAAGGTACCTAGGATAGGTTACATACATAGTATATGCTATGATAATTTTCAAGGAGTTTCAGGCTCTTTTAAAGATTCCTGCAAATTGGTTTTCAAACTATTACATTTTATCATACTATTTTGCTGTGTTTCATAAGTATTCACCGAACTTCACTCCTCAATAGTTTATTGTATAATCAACAAGTACCAAAAATAATAATTACCATTCCTGAATCTGCTATAAACAGCAATTTATTCTCACTAGCCAGTTTTTTGTATTTCAATGGTAAGACAAATTAGCTAGCCCACAGAACTATATTGAAGGATATGCAATTTTCTTACCTTTAAAAATAGGAAAGTAATGAAGGTAAAGGACCTTCCCAGGGGCATAGTTAAGCTACTTTTGGCTATCTTGGAAAGGGATTAGTTTATAAAAATGAAACTTTCAAGGATGGATCTGCAGACCAAATTATGGCCTGGGAAGATATTTTGAAATACCTACCTCTCTTGGTATAAATTTAGGACCAGTCCCCATCATAAGGAGACATGTTAAAAAAAACAATTCTTACTTCATAATATGCAAAATCATCCTAGTAAACATGTTTTCCTGGGGGGAGATCCTTTATCCTTACTATTTTCCTTGTTTTTCAATCATATTTTTCCATATTTTGTCTTGTCTCCAAGTCTTGAAAATTATTTATAAAACAAACACCCAAGAGCCATCTAGCTAATCTAACCTAACCAAACCTAAATTCATTAATATTTATTTTAATGAATTTCATTAATAACATGCCAATTCAATCAGTTGGAAGAGAAATCATAGATAGTCAAGAAATAGCCAATGAAAGGGCAAAACATCTCAAAATGGTTATAAACAGAAAAGACAAAAACCAGACAGCTGAAAGAAAAACCCTCTGGAAAAAGAGCTAAAGACACATCTGATACTACTGCACCCTACAATTAACCTTTTACCAAAAATGAGATAGAAATAACAATTAAAAACCTACCATTAACAGCCCCAGGCAATGACCAAATATATCTGAAATATATCAAGAAACTTCCTGAGAAATGGAAAAGAATACTTCTCCATATAATTAACAAGTGTTGGGAATCAGGGGAATTCCCAAAAATATGAAAAAAGGGAGTAACAATCATGTTACCTAAACCCATAAAGACCCAACAAAATTAGAAAATCAGAGGTATATAGCTTTATCATCAGTAATGGGGAAGCTCTACAAAAGATTAATAAAAACAGAATGAACTGGATTGTGGAAACCAAACCATTTCTACCTCTGTTCCAGTGGAGTTTTTGCAAAGGCTTAAGTACTGCAGATAATTTTGCACTGCTCCAATGTGATACCTTATATTCCTTACAGAATCACAAAATTATGATAGTAGTCTTCATGGATGTGAAATCAGCATTTGATGTAGCATCACACAGACAAATTTTGGATGGATTAATTAGCTTGGGAATAAAGGGTCCCCTAATCTCAGTTTGTTATGACCATCTGTGTGAAAGAGCTGCTCAAGTAAAAGCAGGAAATTGCCTATCTCATATACATGTAAAATCAAAAAGAGGAGTCCCACAAGGCTCAGCACTAGGACCTATTTCTATAATATAAGTCAATATAACAGCCCACTAAATGATGATGAAATAAAGGCCTCAATATTTGCTTTTGGCTAAAAGGGCATGAAGGAACAGAAATAATAACCAAACTACAGCAAATAATCAATCAGCTAACGTTTTGGGTTGAAAATCTAGATTTAGAATTCTTAACCACAAAAACAAAAATGATGGTTATTACAAACAGATGAATAACTAATAATCCAAAATGGAAGTTAAAAAACCAAGCAATAGAAAGAGTTTCTCAATATCTTTATCTTGGATGTCAGATAGATCAAAAGATATCTCTCTAACCAATGGTGGAGCAAATAAAACAGTCATGTATAAGACACCTCAACATCATGAAAATACTTTCAAAGCTAACTTGGGGAGCAAACACAGGATTTATGCTTGAGTTCTATTGCAAATACATTAGAGCAAAGATTGATTATGCTTCAATTTTTTACAACATTGCCTCAAAAAGTATATTAAATAAACTGGAAGTCATCCAAAACAGTACATTAAGGATAGCCTTTGGGGCAAGAAGTACAACACCTGTCTCCTTCTTATTAATTGAAAGTAGAACAGTTGATCTGAAAACCTGATGAGAGCAACACTTGTTGAAGTACTTCAGAAAGACATGGCTAGCCCAATCATCCCACCCATGCAAAGCTCTAATTATTAAAAGAAGACTTGCCTATACATTTAACAAAAACAGAAGTGGAATAAAGAATGGATGATAGAAAAAGTAGAAAGTATCTTGAAAACAAAGGATATCAGTTTTAATATCAGTGAGATGTTGCATTTGGAAAACCTACCACTAGGCATAGACAAATAAAAACATAAAATACCTGACAAACAAATTTGAAAAAGAAGATACATTTAACAACATCAAATTCAACCATTTAATGAAGACAGAATATCAAGAACACTTAAAGGTGTATACAGATGGGTTGACATACAACAAAGGTGTGGGGGCAGCTTTTGACATACCAGCAATGTTCAAACTAGATCCCTCACAATCCATATTTGAAGCTGAGGTTGTTGCTATTAGTAAAGCAGCTAATTACCTAATGTCAATTTCTTTGGATAATAAAGATCTTAATCTGTTCAGAATCAAGAGTGCAATTGAAGCATTACAATCATGAAACAAACCTCACGAGAGATAGTAAATACTCTTTGGGTAATGGAGGAATTGACAACTTCCAAAAAATATATTAGTAACCATTATGTGGTTAGCTGGTCACAAAAATATAACAGGAAACAAAGAAGCTGATACTGCCACTAAAAAATCAATAGAATCAGCAGCACCAACAACAGAAACAACACAAAAAAAATTGGCACAATTGAAAATATAACAAGAAAAATTGAAATAGACAAGCTAAATGAATGGAGAGACAAAAATGGAACATGGTGGGCAAATAGAAAAACAATTATTCAATTTGAAAGAGAACTATATGAAAAGCTTAATAAAGAAGAAAGTAGTATAATGTTTAGACTGAGATCTATCCATGCTGGCACTGAGGCATATAAAGCCAAGTTCTTAGGTAAAAGTGAAAATTGTGTAAAGTGTGGTGATGTTGAAACTACATATCTTATATTAATTGGATGCCATAGAACAGAAACAAAAGAAATAATAGAATTCCTAAAGAGAACTAATAAACCACTCAGTGTGACTGTGTTACTAGGTGAGATAGAAGATGGCAAGCTGGCAGTTGAGGCAATTTAGCTAACAACAAGATTCTTGAAAAAGATACAAAGAGCAGCAACCATCTAAATAAATCAATAAACACAAAGGAAGACATCCTAAGGTGACCAGACACAAGAGGATGAATAATCAGCCATCATCATATGTTTATTTTTCATAATTTTGCTGAAAAAAAATTGTACAACAGTGAAAATAGTGAGGATAAAGGTGCTCTCCCAGGGAAATATGTTAACTAGGATTTGCATGTAAGA
>JAQQPU010002277.1:49500-69642 GCA_029168905.1 Artemia sp. Kazakhstan ARC1039 | reverse complement strand
TTGGTCCCGGTGGCACTCCGCAGACTACCTTCCTAGCCACTGAAGTCTACGAGGATATATGGGGGGGAGTGATTTTTCATTTCACGCTATTTTCAGAAATGTAAAGTAATCCCACCACAGTTGGAACATGATAGCATATCTCCTACAAATACCTAGCACTTTTTGAATAATTTAGTTACTTAGGAACAAAAATTTGGCTTAGTATAAAACAGTGACAATAATTTGACTTTATAATCTGTATAAAAGAACGAGTTCTTTTCGACGAATATTTATGTTTTAAATTTAGCTACAACCAAAAGGTTCCACTGCCAAAATCCAGGTTCTATTTGCAATTAAACCAGTTACGTAATTATTCCTATCTGTTGCAAACCTTATAATTTTTTTTTTTTTTTTTTTTTTTTTTTTTTTTTTTTTAGCTTAATATATAGCTGCGAAATTTTAAGAGCCACCAGTGTTGTTTAGTATCTTTACGAGGGAACACAAGAAGCATGACCACTGATATCGCTATGGTTGGGGGAAGGAAAAACCTGAACCATTTTGTTAAGGAAAATAAAGATGTTTTATGGCCAGCTTGGTGTACAAAGATGATGTAAGTACCTTTCCTGTTTACAGAACATCCTTAAATACCAGCGGTACCATCATAGGCAGCGCAATAGCGCTGCTTATGTAAAGAGTGATGCGAGCACAATGTATTATTTCTTATTTTTCTTTCTTTTTTTTTTACCAGGTCACTTTGTATAGAAGAAGTTGTCATAGAAACTTCGAAAAGGGGTTATTCGATTCAATATAGAAAGGGCTAGTGCCCTTTTTAACTGTCGAAAGTAATTGGAAGGCAGTCCCCCCAGCCCATCATTTACCCCAACACATCCAATCATAATTTTGAGATAGGCATTTCGTTCAGCTTATTCGGATTGTCTGGAATTTTTTCTTTGCGGATGACAACCTCCCCCAACCCCAAGGCCCTCAGGGCAAGGGTTGTGTAAGTTATGCCCTGGGGACAAATAAGGTTTCTATAGAAAGGGTGTTGGTATAAACTTCGGCTGGGGCTCATTGGACTGGAAATAAGTAGTTTTAGTTCCCATTTTAGGAGGTCCAAGTGATCAGAGGGCAACTACACCCCCCCCCCTCTTATGGCCTATTTTCTTCAAAGGCATCCGATAGAAATTTTAAGATAGCAATTTGTTCAAAAACAGCCCAAAGATCACATAACAAGACCTTTGGGATTGATACAACCGCCCACAGTCTTTGCACAATATGTTCTAAATTATACCCCAGGGGATATATAAGCTTTTTTATGGAAGGGGTGATTGTGAGAACTTTAGAGGAGGCTCGTCTGATTGAAATTTAAAAGTTCTAGTGCCTTTTTTAAGAGTCAAAAGTGATGGAGGGCAGCTAGCCCCTCCCCAACAAGCCTATCATTCCCCAAAATGCATCCAATCAAAATTTTAGGACAACTATTTTGTTCATAATTGTCGAAAGGTCCAGTAGTTATGTCTTTTGGGATGTCAACCTCCCTATGTCCTCATGTTAAGGGCTGTAAGTTAGGCAATTCGTTCATCGTTTACATACAGTATATATTATTGCGAAAGGTAAGCATGTTTGAACTTTATTTTCCAAAAATACAAAGGGAATTCAGCGGAACCTTTCAGAGAATGTTGAGGGGAGTGTTGAATTAAATAAAAACACGTTATCTGTAAACGGGTTGTCAGAAGGGTGCAACTCATGAATGACTGGTTATAGATAGATAAAGAGTTAAGTGTATTTTAATCCCAAACGTACGGCCATGAACACAAGAAGGTACAAAATGCATAAATTCAGATAAGCTATCATCATAAAACACTTAAATGAAATATTTACATAATACTAGCACTTAATCCTTGAAAATACGCTCATATATAGTCTACCAGGAAATAAAGAAGAAAAAATAGCACAAATAAAATAAACTTACATCAGCCATCATTAAAAAAAAAATATATATATAAAAACATTCAGGAAACTTTCAGGAAAAGATAAGGGAGATGATCAAAAAGGGAATATTTGCATGCTACCACTGCTACAATAAATACCACTGCTGATATTGCAACCAATACTACTACCACCACACTACTCCATTTACAATATCGAGGAAAAAATTGAACTAAATCAAAAGACACCATGTGCATGCACATTGTCAAAAGAGCAGACTGATATTAAAAGAATTCATAATTAATACAACCAATCAAATGAATTATGCCGATTGATTTTGATAGGTCTTCTCCCTATAGATAATATCTCGAAGATGATGCGCGTGTAGTCTTCACAGCAGAAGGGTTAATAGATCCCAAAGATATCAATGATGCATAGTTGAGTATTATTTGCATGGGTGTCGATAGGGGGGGGGGCCGGGGAGCATTCCCCCTGGAAATTGGGGACTAGAAAGTAGTTATTAGAAAACCAAAGGAAAGGCAGCAGAATAGGGAAAAACCAATGAAAAAATGTGTGTTGCCCCATTGTTTACTGCCTGCCAATAAATTTTGAACCTTAATAAGGAAAACATAAGTTCTAATCCTTTACTGAGTGACCCCTTTCCAGTTTTCCACAAACATTTTTTCTTTATGATTTGGTTGGAACAAAACAAAAAAAAAACAAAAAAAAAACAAATTCTTCATAGTAACGAATGGTAAGTAAATAACGATCCTTGTCGATAACGAAAGTATAAGAGCCTAACTATTGATAACATTCAATTAAAGACTCAGCTTTTTATGGTGATGCTAAATATGTATTTGTTTATTTAGTGCAGTTATTAGTACACAAGAAAGTTGGTATACTTACAGAAAAGACAAGGAAAACAACTTTAATAAGGGACAGTTTTAGTAAAAATATACCATCAACTAATGCTTGCATTGCAAGAGTACCCATGAGCTGATATATAAGCCAGTATAATCAGAAATGTTTCCCCTGAACAGAATGCTGGGAATTTCTTTATTTCCCCCTGAACGGATGCGTTTTTGTGTTTTAATATAATTTTTCCAGGAGTGATGGTATTCATCTAGTTGTCACTTTGAAAAAAATTTATTTTTTACAGTTATGAAGTATAAAGGTGTCAAATATACTGACTTTTGGTATTCGAAATCTAATTCAAAATTTTAAGTTAAAAATTTTTGATTGATTTTATTAATCTTAGTTTTAGTGTTTTACTTTGAACAAGCTACTTTGATAATGCATTACTGTTTATAAAAACTGAGTCTAACGGTATTAAATATTTTGGTGTTTAATAACCAAGCTAAAAACTGACAATTTTTTAAAAAAAATATCCGCTCAACATTTGCTCAACAGAACTGAATGCTGGGAGTTTATGTCTTAGTTTTTGTAAGTAGGCTATTGTTTTGTATTTTTTTTTGTAATTACTTACTTTTTTCATTTTTATATACTTTTACTTTAGAAAAATGTTTGTCTCTAAGCTTCATTAAATAAAGAAAAAAACGAGTTTTTTCAACTGAAAGTAAGGAGCAACATAAAAACTTAAACGAACAGAAACTATTACTTATATGAGGGGGGGGGGGGGGTTCCCCCCTCCTCAACACCTCTCTCTTCACAATACAGTTTTTCGGCACTTAAAAAAAAGTTACTTATTGTTCTAATTAAACGACCATTGTGTTTCAGGAGTCGTTTTAAAAGAATTGGGAAAACCTTTAAACTTTAGCGTATAGAGCGAGGTTTTGAGGAGGGGACAACCCCCCTCATATACGAAATAATTTCTGTTCGTTTCGAGTTTTAATGTTGTTCCTAACTTTCATTTGAAAGAAATTGTGTGTTTTTTTTTAATTTCTGATCGTTTTTTTAACTAACGCCAGGATACCTGGCTTCATCTCCACGGGAAAATCCCCCTGCCTATAGAAATATCCTCTGGATAATTCAGTCCTGGCGAAAATTTTCCCCGGGCAATTACCCGTAACATCTCCACGCGTAAAATTGAATCGATGAAGAGAAAATAAGACACATAAAAATATTTCGTATAGGACTTCTAGCCAATTCACCCAGTGTATAATTTCCCCTGAAAAGTTCACGCTCTGCAAACTTCCCTCTCAATGGAAAATTCT
Organism: Artemia sp. Kazakhstan ARC1039; assembly: GCA_029168905.1. Taxonomy (NCBI): domain Eukaryota; kingdom Metazoa; phylum Arthropoda; class Branchiopoda; order Anostraca; family Artemiidae; genus Artemia; species Artemia sp. Kazakhstan ARC1039. The sequence continues at coordinate 65,563 of JAQQPU010002277.1, read as the reverse complement.
CCAAGCAAAATGTTCGTTCTCCCCTCCCCACCCGAAAAATGTATGCATACTTCATATTTTGGGAAAAAGTGGCGTCGGAGGGGGCCCAGTTGTCGTCCAATTTATTTTGTCGCTTAAAAAGGACACTAGAACTATTCATTTCCGTTAGAATCAGGCCTCTCTTGACGTTCTAGGCCCACTGGGTCGATATGATCACCCCTGGAAAAAAAAAATATATACACACGCATCCGTGATTTTTCTTCTTGCGAAATTACAAAATTCCACATTTGTGCAGACATGGGCTTGTGCGCATAAATCTCTACATGAAGGTTCTTTGATACGCTGAATCTGATGCTATGATTTTCATTAAAAATGACTTCATGGAGGTCTTTTACTCCTGTTTTGAAAATCAGACAAATTTGCTCAGGCTCGTAGCTTTTAACGGGTAATAGTGAACTTGGGAACTAGGGATTCTAAAGTATAGCGGGTCTGCATGCAAAATGTATTAGCTACAATTATACCTGCATTTTATTAAGTATGAATTTTTTTCTAACTTCATACTGTCCAAATACTTTACCCCCACTCCCGTAATTTGCAAATATATAGCCCAAATTATACGAGTCTAATGTATTCTGTCACTCGCCACTTGTTTTCCACTGAACCGCATTTTCCTGCGTCTAGAAGGTACACACGATATGGAATGGGTTTCCCCAATATTTCAAGATCCCCCCTTTCCCAGTATCTCAAGATTTTAACAATTTTTTTTTACAGTTTCCTACATTTTTAATTTAATTACCTTATTTTTAAAACGCACGTTCTTATAATGGCGTCTTCCACTTTTAAAAATGTATAAATCAATAATTGTACGTTGATTAGTATCGTTCTGCGTTTAAATTTGCAATTTCAATTTACGATAAAATTTGAATATACTTAAAAAAAGTGGCGATGAATTGCAATTTTGGTGAAAAGTCCTTGTTATTATTACTACTAAGAAACCTCGGTTGGATGAAAAGGAGTATTATTGTTTGTATGGATGGAAATTCTGTGAAATTTTTTATCTTCTGAGTAACTGAAGCCACCACAACCTCTACAATAGGATTTTCTTATTGATGAATACATTACATACATTTGTTTAAATACATTAAAGTGCTTCATATAAATTGAAAAAGAAAAATATTACCATTTAAAATTGCTGAAAACTAAGTTTCTATTCGTATTTGCCACCCAAAAGAAATTTCCTGGCGGGGCTGATGATGACCTGCCTTGCCTTTTCCACCTCTGTGCTGGTAGATATGGGAATGTAATATTTTAGCTGTATAGAGAAACATTTTAATTAATTCCTACCCCCCTACCTTTTTCAACATTTATCTGAAGTCTCATGAAAAGTAAGCAGTTTGTCCATTAAAATGTACATCTGTAGGAATCTACCCTACCCCAACCTAAAAAATTGACTCACCCCCTCATTATAGCTTATACTTAATTACAGATCACCAAACGAAGCCGAATTTCATTACAAATGAAGCGAATCAATATGGTTGAATCCAGTACTGCCACCGCGTGGCATTACTTTTTTTTGCAACTGGGAAGCCTTAAATATAGTTATTTATACTTTTAAATCAATTAAATTCTTGGGGTTCAAACTGATTGCAATTTCGTCCTCTTCGGGGCAAAGTCGTAGTTTGGTGCCCTAAACCACCTAAACTGTCAATCAACCACCATTGCTATTTTATCACCTACCCCGCCCCCCCCCCCCCACTAGAAAATTTTCTGCCGGCGTCCTTGATTATTTGCTATCAGAATAGTTCTGAGTCAGAGAAAACAGTTGCTTATAATCGCTCATGCCTTTAGTCAGAGGGTTTTTTCGAGGGAGTGGCCGATTTGAAGAAGCGTAAAAGCTATTAAAATACTGAAGCATTTATATATAAAAGCTCCTATGCGTATCTTAAGAACTGATTGGGTTGTTCAGTTGGAACTTTCAGAAAATGCTAAAAGGGGAAAATCATCTGACCAAATGGCAATATGTGGACGCTACTTCTAATACTTCTATCACTGCGAGAATTTTTACTAATACTACTACTTCAACGACTACTTCTATTGCAACTACTAGTAAAGGCATTGCGTTTGAACTGCTGCTGCTACTACCAACGCTAATACTATTAATACTACTACTAGTAATACAAATACTACTACAGTGATTACTATTACAACTATGCCTTGGGGGATGAATGTGAAATTTTCAAGGATTTTTTTGGGGGAGGAGGGAGCTGAACTGAATCACAACACGCCGTCCGTATGCAGGTTGTCAAAAGGGCGTAACAACAATATCATAGGAACAGTTTGGTGTTTGAAGTCGAAACTAGCAGGGCTTTTTGTGGGGGATGTTGAACTAACAAAAGAAAATACTTGCATCCTATTGCTACTGCTGCTACCCATACTGTTATTACTGCTAGTATTATTGCTAATTCTACTACTGCAACTTCCACGAAAGGTAAGGCTACTACTATTAATTCTACTACTACTACTACTGCTGCTGCCAATAAAACTAAGGATATTAAGACGAAAAATTTGGGAAATATTAAAACTATATGGAACTAAATTGAAACACACTATAGCCATACAGGTTGTTAAGAGGACTTATCAGAAATGCTTCACGAATGATTCATGATATTAAGTTTAAACTTTCAGCATGTTTCGAAGGTAATGTTGAAGAAACAAAAGGGGCTATGCACATACTGCTAAGAATGGTACTACAACTATTGCTACTATTCAAGCTAAGAGTATTATGGTCAAGCTTTTAAGAAATATTTAGGCGGATGTTGAACTAAACCAAAATGTTCTAGTGCCATTTTAAGAGTCAAAATAGATTGGAGGGCAAGCAGCCCTCTCCCAAGCCCATTCATTTTCAAAACATATCCAACCCCCCATATCACCATCTATAAATAAATGAAACCCAATACGAACATATATTACAAAAAATAACCGAGTCAAACTCAAAACAAGCAAAAATTAAATGAGCAGCACTGATTGCCCTCACGTCTTCTCAAAACCAGAACATAATTTTTACTTTATTGAAAAAAAGAAAAAAAATACCGTGGAATTTCAATTTAACATACATATACTGATATTTATTGCTTAAAGTTTCAATTTTTTTTATAATTAAACTAAAAAAAAGTTGAAACATTAAAAATGTAGTTTTTTTTCAGTAAAGTGCAAATTATGTTTTTGTCTTGATAAGTTATGGAGGTTGTCAGCACTACTCATGTTAGTTTTTTCTAGGTTTGGTTTTCACTCGGTTATTTATTATCATTTCTGTTCGTTTTGGGTTTCATTTATTTATTGCTGGGGTTTGGTGGTAGTTTTACGCTTGGAAGACTATTTTACTTTATTTCTGCTCACTTTTTGTTTAATGGAGCTTTTTACTTTTCATCGAAAACTTCTCTTGTGGATAAAGTCTTTTTTAATTAATATCATGAAACATCGGGTTTTCAAAGGCACCCAGAAAAGCCAGATTATTCCCGTACTACATTATAATCACACTCGTCGATAGAACCAAAATTACACAAGGCCACATCGCCAATTTTGCACGCTATTCATAATTTCTCGAGTTGAACATTGTGCAACTATCAGGTATCAACTCTTTGATTAACTATTCAGAGTCAAGAGCTAAGGCATAATTTTTATGAAACTAGTTATTTTTACTAATTTTTAGTGAAACTAGAAATGATGGAGGCTTAAAACTGTAGTTTTTTTCTATATATTACAAGAAACTGTTGTATCAGTAGAAAACAATTTCGGTAAAAGCTTTTCAAACCAATTTCTGGCAATTTAAATAAGGAAAATTCCAGGTCATTCATAGGACTTAGCTTTATAATCGGTAGATATGACTATTGTGAGGCTCGAGCATTAAAGAAATTATAGGACGATAGAGGGAGAGGGGAAATATAGGGGGGCAGATAGGGAGAATATAAGGGGACAGTGGAATAGAAGGGAGAAGCTCCGATTTAATGCTATTTTAGGTAAAGGATTTGTTTGGAACTCAAGTACATGGGTGTTGTACTTCAATTGTTTTCCAACAAAGGTTATAATTTTTCTAATAGAACGTCTTTTCAAACTGTAAAAGTACGTCTTTCCAAGCTGTATTTGGAAAAATATTTTATTAGCGAAACAACACCTAAAGGTACCCCTGCTGTTGCTTTATTGCATTGTGATATACCAGAGAGACAACCCAATTTGTCCTAACTATATTTGTTTTGGTGCTATTTCATGGTGACCATTTTCACAGCGGACGTTAGCAACTTATATTTTTTTTTATTGGTTGTGCTTCTGTTTTTTCCTTTTCTCTAGATGTTTTTTATAATTTAATTTTATTTGTTTTTTTCCTCCCAATTCTAAAGGTTTTCGGACGTGAAGCCGAAATATTCGGGCTTTAATTATTATTAGTGGAAAAACAGCATTTTTATTATTTTTCACTGTTTTATTTGATGAATTAAAGAGGTGTGAAGTGGAGGCCATGGATAAAATTGCCGAGGATCTGGAAGATACAGCTAGAGGGAGTAATAGTAAAATATTGTACTGGCATGTTAACAAATTAAGAGGGAGTAGTCAATCAGGACTTGGCCAAGTTAAAGATAGGAATGTGGCCGCAATTAGCGATAAGGAAAAAACTAAAGAGAGATGAGCCGAACATTTTGAGAATTTGCTTAACCAAGATAGAGTTGCAGGAAAAGATATAGAGAAAAATGATAAAGTTTGTGATACCTTGGATGTGAAGGAAGATTTGTTTTGTGAGGAGGAATCAGCAACAGTACTAAAAGGATTAAAAAATAATAATGCTCCATGTGCTAATAGGGCGGTAAATGAGTTTCTCAAATATGGCGGCTCTGAGGTTAGAAATAAGTTACTGAAGATTATGAATATGATTTTTGAAAAAGGGGAAGTAACTAACGATTTTAGGAAAACCTTAATTAAGCCACTTTATAAGAAAGGTGATAAAAGTGAGTGTGGTAATTATCGAGGCATTAGTCTGGTCTCTGTAGGTAGTAAATTACTTAGTAATATGATACTTTTTAGACTGAGAGATGCCATAGACAAGGTTTTAAGAGAAGAACAGTGCGGTTTTAGAAAAGGTAGAGGATGTGTTGACCAAATTTTCACTCCTAGGCTAACAATCGAGAAGTGCCTGAGTTTTCAAACACCTTTGGTCCTCAGTTTTATAGATTATGAGCAAGCGTTCGATTCTGTTGATATAAGAGCTTTAGTAAAGGTTTTATCCTTGTTTGGTATACCAGACAAATACATTAAAGTGATTAGTGCTATGTACGAGAATAACACTGCTGCCGTTAAGGTAGGAAATGAGGTTAGCAGCTGGTTTTGTATTAAATCAGGAGTTAAGCAGGGTTGTATTCTATCCCCCTTTATATGGATTATTTGGATGGACTTTGTTTTAAGGAGCACAGGAAAGGCCATGGAAGACCACGGAATCAAATGGGGAGGAAAAATTCTCCTGGACTTGGATTATGCTGATGATTTAAGCATCCTAGATGAAAGTATGAGCAAAATGAATGAAGTTTTAGAGGTTTTGCAAGTTCAGGATGCTAGAATTGGTTTGAAAATTAATGTTAGGAAGACTAAGTCACTAAGGCTAAGAATAAGTGAAGATGAAAAGGTGACGTCGGGTAATGAAAAGATTGATCAGGTGGGCAGCTTCACATACCTTGGTAGTATTTTTAGTAGAGATGGTGGGAGCAGTGAAGATGTTAAAATTAGAATAGCCAAGGCTCAGGGTGTTTATTCACTGTTAAAAAAAGTCTGGAAGTATAGGAAGATAAGTCTGCAAACCAAGATTAGAATATTAGAAGCTACAGTGATGACAGTGGTCAAATATGGCTCTGAAGAATGGACGCTCCGAAAAGTGGATGAAGATTTGCTAGATGTTTTCCAGAGAAATTGCTTAATGATTGTTCTGGGTACCCGGCTGACTGATCGTATTTCAAACAATAGGCTATACGAAAAATGTGGTTCAATACCGCTCTCTAGGGCTATAATGAAAGAAAGGTTGAGGTGGCTAGGGCACGTTGTGCGGATGAAGGATGACAGATTGCCGAAGATTGTTCTTTTTGGCCAACCGTCTTGGGCTAAATGGAAAGCAGGTCGTCCCCGTCTGGGGTTGGAGGACATCATAAAGAAATATTTAAAGGAAATGGGAACTTCGTGGGCGGGTGTAAAAAGGGAGGCTTTGAATAGATTGGGGTGGAGGAGGAGCGTGCTTAGGTGTGTTGGCCTCAGGCGGCTTGGTGCTACGGTGAGTTGTTAGTAGTAGTAGTAGTAGTTTTATTTGAAACATATACCCATTTTTTATATTTTCACTCTGTCTTTTTTATAAATGGAAAAGCAGTATGATCCAGGAGATTAATTTCTGAGAAAGGAATGCATGCAGGAGAACTCCAAGAAGGGGAGCATTTGGATATCAAGGCCCAAGGAACAAACTAGAATTGTTGGCTAATCCTCACTGGGAAATGAATATTGCTGGTGGTGTCGACTTCGTAAGGGAATGCACGCATATATTGCCAAAAACCTAGACTAAAAGATTCATTTTCTAGAACAAAATGGAAAAGCGGGTCCGTGGATTTGTAATTAAAATCAAGTAGTTTTGGGCATCAAGCCATGGCCAATTGTATAAAAAGTGAAGAGAGACAGTCCGGATGAGAGGCAAATCTGGCATAAGCCCTTTTTAGAACTGTATAAAAATGATGTAATTTCACTTGTTGATAGATAAGTCTATTATCCATCCGTCCATACATCATTCCTAGGGCAGAACTAAGATAGATAGTCTTAGAACTGATGGATGAAAGTTTGGATTGATTTTGGGTTGACGCGTGACGCACAATGTCCACTTTACTCGTATGCAAAATGGGGGGGCTGAATTTGCATGGACTCAAAGGCGACCAAATGACCTAATCCTAATAGGCTTGGCCGCTTGTAGTCTAAAGGTGGAATACCGTGTCATAGGATTTCACTAGAAGGGATAAAGTCCAGTATCATTCTTTGATTAATGAACTGGAGTCCAAATCCTGTTTCTAATTGGCATTATTTACGGAAATTATAATTTCTGAGATACTTATTTTATTATATTGTAAAAGTTTGAATTAAAAAAAACATACAAATGAAACTTGATCCTAAAATGACCATATATTAAATGAATAATCGAGCTTGACTTAAAGTAAACAGAATGCACCTCAAACAGAAGTAGGACTGTCATTTGAGCTTCGTTGAAAGCAACCTTTATTCATAGTAGTGTGATTTTCATTAATCATAACATCAACAGCATTAAAATAAAAAATAATATCATAAAGCTAATCAAGGCTTTAAAATATAAGTGTTCTCACCTCCTCTTGTTGCAAACCCTCGAAACAGCTTAAGTTTTATTTGCATTTCATTGGAAATAATATCTATATAAGTCATACAATAATTCAAACTTAAAACAAGCAGAAATTACCATCAATGAATAAATGAGATACAAAATGAACAGTGAATAATCCAGTTAAACTTAAAACGGACATAAATTGCATTTTCATTTCTATTCCCCGAGTTGTTACTGAGATACTGCAGATACAACACTTGCGACACATAGTGTCTTTTGACTTACCTAAAAGCTACTTAGCTGTGCAAGAATCCTAAGCCACATAGGAGCACATATTGTAAAAGCTTTTCGATGGATCAGAGACCAAAATTGTTTTGTCTCTTCTCCCTTCCTCAACACTAAATAATCTTTACCAATCATTACTTCTCCCTTTTCCTGATAGTGTTTGAAAGTTTTGACTTCATCCCCCAAACAATTCCTAAGATATAGCTAATATGATATTTCGATGGCTTAGATACATGTAGTGTCACTCAGTTAACCTCTGCCCCTTTCCACAAGTCAAAGATTTGTTTCCAACTGACTTCTTCCTCCACTCTCTGGAAGTTTCAACTCGATCCCCCCAACCACTTCCAAGATATTTCAGGGTTGCCCTCCAGGGGGTAGGGGCTGGTGGCGTTACAATCACTTACGACAATTGAAATGGTAGTAGAGCTTTCGCCATCTATTCCAAAGTGCCTCGTCGAGATGTCTAACATCAGCCCTTCCATGTAATGTGGCTGGAGAGGAATTTTTTCTTTCCTTGGGCATTGTCATTAAAAGATCACCTGTTTCGCCGGTATGATTTGATAATATTAAAACAACCGAATTTCACATAATTTCAAACGGTGAACTGACTGAACTGATGAAATATATATTAATTAAAAAAAATACTTAATGCAAACTGTTCTTAATATGTGTTTATTCTCGAATGATTGTAGCGCATATAAATGCATATATATTTTGCATGCTAAACGTTCCACAGAAAAACTCTATGAGTCACAGAATACCCGACAAAAATACCGTAGTGGAGTCTTTAAGGAATTATTGAGCAAAAACTTCAATTATGTACCAAAAAAGAATTTTAGCTGCCTAAGGTCTCCCACTATTTTTTGGGCCCAAAATGCCTTTAATCAGCCCTGGCACGTAAGCAAAAATTTTTCTTCGGAAGGGGGGAGGAGGATAGTATAAAAAACATTTTGTATGATAATCCTAACAATTAGAATTTAAATGATCGGGAAAATGTAGGATTCCAGGGGGTGTGCAGGTCCCTTTGCCCCCCCCTTCCTCGCGTACCCTCATAAGCAAGTCTTTAAAGTTGGTTTTTAAAGAACATATAAACTTCCCAGCCCTAGTCCCAAACAATATAACGTTTTGCTTCGTTGGATCCAAAGCGTCCATTTTCTATTAAGAAACAGTCTTACTGAATATGTTAGTACGCTACTTCAAAAAACCTCTCCGCTACTTGGTTGTAAAAGCGAATTGCCTATTATAACTGCATTCTTTTATATTATCCTAGCTAGAAACAAAGTATTTGCCTTTACTATCCGCGCTACCCCGTACCTTAAAAACACAGTAGGACAAAACTTGTTTTGTGGCGGAATGTTTTTGGATGGTCGAAACACATGGCATACACTCGTTTAATTCTCTTTTTTATGAAAGTGTTCTAAATCAATGGTAAATTATATTCCATCAAAAAGAGTTGCTGGCTTGGGGGAGAATGTTCTGTCAAATTTATAGTGTTTTCTGGTTATTTCAATTTTAATCTCTTTTTACTTTTATTCTAAACCAATTTATTACTATTTATCAGGTATGACAAGCAACTGAAAGTTTACTGTGTTGGAGGTCCAAGGCTACGAAAAGACTATCGTGTAACAAACTGTGACCAATTTTTCTACATGAAGACTGGGGATATGGACTTATATGTGATGGAAAAGGGGATCCGTCGCAAAATCACTATCAAGAAAGGAGAGGTTAGAAAGACAACAATTTAATTTTTATTTAATTTTTACCTATTTTTACTTTAACTACTTCAAAAGAATGAAGTGACAAACAATCAAAGTAAACACAAAAGAAAAAAAAAGAAAAACGAAACTTCAGCAAGGATAAATATTACTTTGGATTAGTGAACCTCTCTCCCGAAAAAAGCTTCAACCCTGTGTGGAGAGGCTCAGGTCACAAAAACCATCTTAGTATAACATAATTGTATATTTGTAAACCCTGCAGCGAACTACTTATGTCCCATCATCTAATCTTCAGGGAAAAGTTTCGTATGGCAGTTCTATAAGTGTCATATTCTTAGGTCCTAACTAGTAGAACTAAAGTCTTGCAGTGACAGGTGAAAGGGGAAGGGGAAGACAGGAGATGGGTACAATTCCCCTCCCCCCCCCCGAATATTTGCTCTTTGGAAGTTTCATTAAAAAACAATCTAAAAAAGGCACCCCCCCCCCGAAATTTTGAGAAAATCTCTTCTTGTATTTTCAAAAAAAAATCAAAAGTCCTTGTCCCAACTATTTTTGTGGACTGTTGCCCATGATAAGGTTTGATTCAAATCTAATCGAGGAAGTACAAAGAACCCTCAAACATATAAAATCCTGACTTTTTATTAACAATCAATAATGTGTTTCAAGAAGAAGCCATTTCATTTTTTCCAAGCTACGTTATGTCCTGCAAACCCAAATATCACATTGCAATAGTCCAAATTGTCTTGATGATGTTTGAGTCCATTCTGCGTTGTGTTTGCCAGCTGTCACATCTCTTAATTGCTTCCAAAAAGGTTTTGGTCTCAATTTTGAAAAAAAATACCGAACACATGAAACAGTTGAGATTGACTATGTTTTGTGTGATAAGAAAAGGTCAATTAAAGAAGAACAAGAAAATACTTGGTATATATATGCTACATTTAGCTAGATTTCTGTTTTCCAATGATTTTTTTAGGGGGGGGGGGGGGTCAGTATTCGATGAAATTCTACCTAGTAGATTTCATAATGCATGTATACAAATTTTTCATGAGCCATGAAAATAATGACAAAAGTATTTGGTGGCATCCATTAGTATCATATTGGATGGTTAAACCGAGTTTTTGATCTCTCCCTTCTCTCCATTTTACCTATGCTTTGCTTAAGAGGGGCCACTGAATTTATTTTCAGATTTCGCCAATCGATAAAGTATAACCGATACTTATGTCTTTCTAAGTGAAAATGTGATTTTTGCAGGGAATTTGGGCTGATTCAAAATTTACTATTGGATATCGATTTTATTTCTTTAGCGCATTCAATGCTGTTTGATTCTAGGTGTTTCTTTTACCAGCAAGGGTGCCACAATCTCCTCAGCGCTATTCAAACACTATTGGTCTCCGTGTAGAAAGAAGCAGAGTTGGACAGGAAATGGACAGCATTAGGTATTATTTTCCTCCTTTTATTGGTTTGAATGTGTGTTTATTTGACTCTCCAAAGTGCCAAACTACCTTAGACCAACACATTTACGCACGCTTCTTCTATCTACATTTATTCATACATTCTTTTTATTCCTTCCCATGACGATTCCTACTTCCTCAAATCTTCTCTTTTAACTTTTACTCTTTAGTCCACTGCTTAAAGAATTACTGCCTCCAAGCTGCCACGGATTCAGAGAGCAAAAATGAGGACTTCGGGAACTTTTTTTTTTGACTGAAGTGACAGGACTCTAGGGACCCTTCCGGATGCGAATATTTCTTTTAATGAGCCTTGGGAAGCAAAGAAACGCCGGGTAAAGCCGAAAGTTACACTAGCTTGAAGGGAAAAATAAACAGATCAGAAATTTTGGGTCAGCTTTTGATACGATCAAAGGCCTAGGATCGGTCTGACTAATGACCCCCCCCCCTCTTAGGACAAATTAAAATGATAAACAAAGTAACGATACGGCTTTGTCTTACCAAGACCAAATCAAGCAAAACCAAGTGAATTTCCCGGTTGGGCCCAAAATTTGAAGTTTGTCCCTAAAGTCCTTGACTTTGCTTGGGTTTAAAGGTTAATCTTCTGTTGGCTACTAAAAATTATTAGACTATTTTTTTCTGAAATTCCATTTCAGATTCTTACAATTTAATCTTGAATCTCTAAGCCAAGGTTAACTGTTAAATTTAGTTACCACCTAGTTCTGAGTGGGGGTTCCCTAGCCTAACGAACCCAAAACCTGCGATCTGATTAGAATTAAAATTTTCCTTTAGGGCCTTTTAGACTTTGGAGAGAAAAGCGTTTATTGCAGTTAAAGAAGTCCACCGTGAAACTGTTAAAAAAGAGAGACTTTAACCCATCTAAAAGTATGGCTGATTGCTCCCTCACCCCACTGCAGATCTGCCACTGCATTCAATTAACAAACCTTATTTTCTAAGATTTTTATTTGATTTGTTGTTTGTTCTGTAGTTTTGTTGAGACAATTGAAAATTAAAGTGGTAAAACCTTCCGCGTGGTATTAGTTTGTTTATAATGAAGTACAGAATAGTTTTGCTTCCTTGGTAAAAAATAATACGCAGTGGCTGTTTATTAATATATAATATGTTATTATTATATATTAATATATTAATATTATATATTATATATATAATATCATTGATATTATATATTAATATATAATATCAAGTTATTAATATATAATAATTTGATGTTATAATATAATTATTAATAGTGATCTTCCAAACTTTCGAAGCATCATAAAACTTCCGTGACACAATTCCTATTTAAGAATTTTTCTGCGGATTCCTATATCCTCTCCGCTAAGGCCTCCTAAGTAAGGAGATAGTCGTCTATAACGGTGGTTTTTTCTGCAGATTCCTATATCCTCTCCGCTAAGGCCTTCTAAGCAAGGAGGTAGTCGCCTCTAACGGGAGTTTTCAAATCTTCTTTGTGTAGTCGACGCAAATTTTGATTAAAATTTTAGAAAAAGACAGTGACTGGAGACTGCGAGATGGAAAGTTCGCTTTGGGGGGTCGACTCGTTGTTTTGCATTTTTTTTTTTTATTATAAGTTTTTTTTATTAAGCATGTTGGAAATTTTTCACAAAGAAAGTGAAACTAACAGACGGGAAAGAGGACTCGGGGAAAAGTATCTGATTGCCTTCACACGCCAAAAAAAATAATACAAAATGAAATTAATCTTTTATAAGAATTTTTTAAGGCTTCAATGGGAGCGAAAATGCTGTGTCGCACAATGCCAACGGCATTCAAAGAAATAATAAAATGGAATAATGCTCACATAATCTAAAATTTTGATTTCATAACAGAACGGACAAAATAAAATGTAAAGTAATAAGGGGAGTGACAAGAATGACAAGAGGAGCCTTCACGGCTATAATCCTTGCATTCTCAGCTCCAGTTTTGAAGCTTTTGGCGCCACTTTTCGTGTATGTGTATGAATTTGTTACTGAGAATCTCAGCTACTTTTCTTGTAATTTCGACCCAATTTTGTCCATCCTTTTTTTTATATTTCTTTGGATTCTCCGCGACCACTCCTGCAATCTTTGCTACATTTTGTGCAATCTCAAGTGCAAGAATTGTTGCCTCAGTAAAATTTATTTTTGGGTGACTTCTTCTTATGAAGACCCCCCATTACAAAGTTGCTATTATCTGCTTCAAATAGTGGGACCTAATGACAACAAGAAAAACATGGGTGAAGAAAGAAGCTGAGAGGGCTTGAAACGTAAAGGAGTAATATTCTCTGCTTTTCCAATAGGGTGAAGGGGGACTTACTGACTTTCAGAAAGGCGGGCGGAAAGGCACCGAATGTCTAAGAGAAATAGAACGCCCCCCCCCTATAAAAATAGCTAGAGGGATTCAACCTTCAAGAATGGCTCTTGGCTGAGATTAAGTCTCAGATGGGGAAGCACACGCATCAAAAGTGGGCATTTAAAAAGAATCAAATATTAAATCAGATTTTATTTATGAGATGAAAACGTTTCATCTTTTTCTCAAATTAACGACAAAATTCTAAGTTGCTGCAACCGGAAGACAAAGAGGCAACAACTGATAGTTAAGGTAAATTCATTTTTAAGGGTCAAATGTTCATGCTGAGTCCCTGGATATAATAATAGTCAAATTAAAAACAATAACTAAAATAACACAATTATTGAATATTTTAATCAGAATAATATAACTCTGATTAAAATGTAATAGTATTATCATGATTAAATAAAATGATGATTCAAGCCAATATAATGATTAAAATTATTTAATGTAATCTAATTAAAATTTTTAGTTTGTAAGTTGTTTGGTATTTCTAATTTCAGTGATCAAGTTAAAAAAAAAATATATATAAATTTCACAGAATTGTGGGTTTTGAGAAGGAGGACGAATCATTTTATAGTATTCTTGTTTACTATCAAGTATTATCTTTTCATCTTCATAACTTTGAAAAAAATACGTCAAACCTACGGTTCATAATAAGGTTACTTATTATCTTAATAAAATAAATGTTTGAACAGTTTTTAGCTTCATTTGTGGAATTTGTCTTTTGTTTTCTATCTTTACAGGATGGTTAGATAAATTCTTGACTTGAAGAAACAAAGATAATTTTTTCGTACTAACGTTTTATCTGGTTTGGTTTCCAGTGTAGTTTTTTTCTTAGCTTAATACACCAGATCCAAAAACATATTCCCATTTTTTTTTTGCTTCTGAAAAAAAGGGACTATTCAACCTTTCAAAAAGACAATCTGGTTATCAATAAAAACCTAACTGGAACATTTTTTTTTCGTCGAACAAATTTTTCTACATGAATTGCAAGAAATAATCCTTGGTGGTTAAAAACATGGATTTTTCCAAGAAAAATTCCAAGAGTTTTCTTTCTCTCTGTCTCCATACCTCTCTGTCTTAGTCTCTCTCTATCTCTCTCTTTTCTCAGTCGCCCTCTGTTTCTTTCTTTCTTTCCTTGAATTATTCGTGTGTACATATGAGTAAATGGGTTTTTGCGCACGTGGGTTCATGTGTAGAGGTAATAAGGTTACTTTTAGTATTTACAAATGCAATGTGTCTATAAATAATATTTTCAATAATTTAAGGGTATTTCAGGTTCTACACAAACGATAATTCTGGCGTTCTTTTTGAGAGATGGTTCAAATATACAGAACCGAAAGAGATTCAATCGGTTATCGACGATTTCTATGCATCTGAGGAATCAAAAACAGGTAATTTTTTTGATTTTTTATTGATAAAAAGAAATTCCATTATTGGGCCACTTAACAATATCGCTACAGAAAAAGAACGCCTTTGGTACATGCTCTTTTTTGTTAGAAAGATATACGCAGTAAACACCTTATCTCATTATTGAAATTAAAAATTACTGATCATACCGTAGCACTGCCAAGATTGCTGAAGAAGATACAAAAATTCATAGATTCCCTTCAATTATCCGCTTATCGTACTGGGTTCCCTGAAGCCCTAGTCCAGACCCGTGATTTCGATTTAGATAACTGAACATAGCAATGTATCATGTCACCAGTGAACAGCGAATAATACCTTTTCCACCAATTTCAGCGGAAAGTACTTGAAAGCCTTGATGTATAGTATAGTAGCATAATATATTTGACACGAAAAACCCTGCAGGGCCATGGCCACAAAAACAAACAAAATAAAAATACAGTTAACAACATACAAATACAATTAAACAATTCAATTGAAACATTTGATCAAAACGATTAAAGCAGAGAAAACCATTCAAAGATACTAACACAAATAAACAAACGAACCAAGTCATCACAAAACACTCTCACGATGGGTTATACCTATAGGAATAAACCGCGCCAGATTTTTAATAGTAAAAAAACACCCATTTCCCAGAAATTCGTCCACCCAAGCAACTTATACTACTACTGCTACTGACAACCAACCACAATATCAAGACGCCCGAGGCCAACACAGTTGCACAGACTCAATTCTTCATTCTCTTCCTGTTGAGAGTCTTTTGCTCTTTACTTATTTCAATTCAGTATCTTTTTTCTTTAAACAAAATTAAAAAATTCTTGAGCTCTTATATGTTTTTGTTAATTGGGGTCCCTGTCAAAGAAACTTTTATTTCTTTTACATGCATTTATATTATCTCTTATTACCCCATTTTATGAGGCCCTGATTTTTGCTCGGCCCCAGTTAAATTGCCAAGAAGTACAATTTCGGGCAATCTATCATCATTAGTACTACTACTACTAGGAACTCATTGCAGCATCAAGCTGACTGAGGCCAAAACAGACGTGCAAGATCTTCCTCCATCCCGATCTTATCAAAGATTCCCTCTTTACCCCTTCCCAAGAATTTAAATATCCTTTAAATCCTTTCATGCAACCTATTCCTGCCCCATTCGGGTACGACCTGTTTTTCATTTGGTTTTAGATGGATGGCCAAAAAGGACGATATTTGGCAATCTGTTATTATTCATTCACGAAACATTTCCAAGCCATCTCAACCTTTCTATAGGTTGCCATCTCAAAATTTTAGTGCTTAAGAAGGCTTTCTGACCAATTTCTCTTTTCAAGATTTGGGAGTTTTCAGGTCAAAGCTCTTGACTGGCTTTTAAATTTATTAAATAAAAAAAACAAGTTTTTTAAACTGAAAGTAAGGGGCGACATTAAAACTCAAAACGAACAGAAATTATTCCGTATATGAAAGGGGCTGTCCCCTCCTCAACGCCTCGCTCTTTACGCTAAAGTTTTTTATTGTTTTAAAAAATA
>JAQQPU010002277.1:36148-49100 GCA_029168905.1 Artemia sp. Kazakhstan ARC1039 | reverse complement strand
GATTAAGTCATCGTAAAAGACATATTTATTAGATTTTCGACTATGCTAAACAAAATGGCTATCTCAAAATTTTAATTGGGTGACTTTGAGAAAAAAATGAGCGTGGGAGGGGGCCTAGTTGCCCTCCATTTTTTTCACTCAAAAACGGCACTAAAACTTTTAATTTCCGTTCCAATGAGCCCTCTTACGATATTCTAGCACCACTGGGTCAATACGATTACCCCTGGGGAAAAAAAACAAATAAACACGCACCCGTGATCTTTCTTCTGGCAAAAAATGCAAAATTCCACATTTTTGTAGATAGGAGCTTGAAACCTCTACAGTAGGGTTCTCTGATACGCTGAATATGATGGTGTGAATTTCATTAAGGTTCTATAAATTTTAGAGGGTCTTTACCCCTTTTTTCGAAAATCAGCCAAATTTTCTCAGGCGCGTAACTTTTGATGGATAAGATTAAACTTGATGAAACTTATATATTTGAAATCAAAATTAAAATCTGATTATTTTGATGTATCTATTGGTACCGAAATTTTGGTTTTTAGAGTTTCGGTTACCATTGAGCCGGGTCGCTCCTTACTTACAGTTCGTTACCACGAACTGTTTGATTGCATTGCAAGAATATTTCCTGAAAATAAGCAATGGAAAATAAAGTGAAAGGGAATAACGGAGAAAAATGTTCAAAATTGTTTGCCATAAACACAAACATTTGTGTTTTATGTTTATGGCAAAAGGTTTGCCATATAAATTCACACAAACAGTTGTTTGTCATAGATAAGGGAGCCTTAAAAAGGAAGCTTATTTTTGTAAGGTTTAAAAATCCCAGACGTTTCTTTCTATAGCTTGGTCAAAAAGTTCTCTTGAAAGTTCAGTAATTAAATTAGTAGGTATTAGTAATTTTATGATTTATCAGAAGTACATAATTCCAGCTTCTAGATTCCAGGAAACTATTTCTTTTTCTTTGTTTTTCTTTTAGACAGGTGCTAAATAAACAAACATCGAGTTTTTAATAAATTAAAAAGCTATTCTGATGAAAAGTACCCTTTGGCAGTTTCTTTGATACATTTCACAGACAAAACAAGTTAAGCTTTGCCATTCCTCATACCAAGAATATTATGGTTCTGTCTAAGAAATCTTAACTATGGTTGCTTGCAGAAATATTCACTTTTGAGCGTGAAAATGTTTCTCTTGATGGTTCTTTCCGAATTCGCTGTAAAACCTTTCACACCAGCATAACTTGTTGTTGTTTGTTGTTTGGGGTTTGACGCGGTCAACCACTCGGTCATATGCGTTCGTATCACTCGATTATTCTGTGCCTCCTGCAATCACTACCTTGCTTGGGTGTCACTTCAGTCAATATTCATTGAGCCAGATCAGGTATCACTTATTGTGCTATTGGTTGGGGGTTATTCACCTGTAGCAAATGTCTGCGTTGAAAAACGGGAATCAGACTAATCCAGCTGTACTTGTCAGAAAACAATTAAAATACATTTACAACACAAGTAAAACAAATAATGCAAATATAAAACATTCCTGTCAAATACCAGCATAACGTAAAACCTAATACAACGTTATGTAATCTGATGGAGCATATTTCGTCCATAACATAGGCAGCGCTAAGTAGACTCGAGCTCTGTTTATATTTTTACGTTATGTAAGTTTGTGTTACGTTATGGAAGAGTTCAACACAGCAGCAATATAATGGAATTTATGAATGCTCATCCAATAGCTTCAAAACCAATTAATATAATTTTCCTTGGAAGCTTTTCACCCTTCATTGGAGATTGTTATCTCCATTCTATGTTTTTAAATATTTTAAAATGGTTTACTTATGATGATTATAATGATTTTAGACGATGATTATGATGGTTTTGTGGAGTTTTTTTTATCTTTTGCGAAAGGACTTGTTTAAGTTGGAAAGGCTTTACTTAAGTTAAAATAGATTAACCCTTTATCATAGAAAACTGCATACTTTGCGTGAAAGCTGTTTAACATAAGAAACATAATTCAAATTTGGCAAGCTAATATAATTCATTGTAAAGTTGCCATTAACGTGACCTCTTTGTATTTCAGGCGCTCCATCGGCTAACAGTCAGCTGGTAATAGCTCCATTTAAACCTGACGAGAAAGTAAGCATAGATGAGCCGTTTTCACTTGAGCAGTGGCTAGACCGCAACTGTCAAAAGCTTAGAAATGGAAAACTTGATTTGTTCCAGGGGAAATACCAAAGCAATATAATCGTATATGGAGCTGGGGAGGATGAAGTTCTCAATGAAGACGCCGACACTTTTATATGGGCTATTGTAAGTCCCGTTATACATTAGATTAAACATGTGTTTCTTCCAATGAAAGTAAAGATTGAAATTAAAACTTAAAAACAACAGAAATTATTTAAGTTTGAGGGCTGCCCCCTCACCCCTCCCGTCTTTTTCAATAAAGTATGACTAGTATTTCTTTCAAATTATTTTATAGTGCAATATGTATAGCCCCCTGGTAGTGCATTGGTAAGGGCAGTACTTGCCAATCGCAAAACACCAAACATTTATAGTGTTTCATGCAAATCGAAAGAAATAAACCCTTCCAATCTCAAGCATTGAATGAAAAAAATACCAAATTTAAGTTTTAGTTCGTTCTTTACTATGAATTGAGAAACAACTGATTTTTAATATACTTTCACTCTTTTTAATATCGAACTCAATGTATTCCAAAGAGAACCCTCAGAAACACACTACGAAAGAGTAGAGGTAATGTCAGAGATGAAATCCCGAGTCATTGTCGAAATATAAGACAAAAAAAAAAACAGTAAAAAAGATCCATATAACTAAAATCTCTCCGATAAAATAAAAACAAACTAAAGAAAACAAAATGAAAAAATGGCTGAGCCTTAGCCTCGTCACTTCCTATAAATTAAGCGGAGACTGAAAAAAAGATTCGTTTCATACTGTTTTATTAAAATGTAAGCAATTACTTACTGAGATTTCGATAAAACTGTAAGGCATGAATAAACTTTTTGGATGTCTTAGCTGATCTTTCATCAAAAATTCTATAGAGTGAATTATTATCTTTCTTAATAGTTTCTATGTTCTTAGTTTTCGCCATTTTATTTTACTAAAGAAGAATATTATTGGTCACATTACTTTTTGTCATTATTTGTCATATTAGACGGCTATTAGTCATATAGGCGAAATATTCTTTGAAGGTTTAATCTAATGGTTCAATAAATAAAAAAAAAACAGTTTTTCTTACTGAAATGAAGAGCAAAGTTGAAACCCAAAGAACAAAAATAATTGCTTCCCAGATTGTGCCAGATACATCCCCAGAACTAGTTTACATAAATTGATTGGCTTAATTCTAATATACTACTACTACTAACAACTCACTGTAGCACCAAGCCGCCTAAGGCCAACACAGCTACGCAAGCTCCTCCTCCACCCCAATCTATTCAAGGCCTCCCTCTTTACACCCCAGGAAGTTCCCATTTCCTTTAAATTTTTCTCAATGATGTCCTCCCACCCCAGACCAATACGACCTGCTTTCCATTTAGCCCTAGACGGTTGGTCGAAAAATCAAATATTCGACAATCTGTCATCCTTGGTCCACAGAACGTACCCTAGCCATCTCAACCTTTCTTTCATTATAGCCCTAAAAAGTGGGATTGAACCACACTTTCGTATAGTCTACTGTTTGAAATACGGTCGGTCAGCCGGGTATTCAGAACAAGCCGTGGGCAATTTCTCTGGAAAAAATCAATTAAATATTCATCCACTTTTTGGAGTGCCCATGCTTCAGAGCCATATTTGACCATTTTCATCACTGTACCTCCCAATATTCTAATCTTGGTTCGAAGACTTATCTTCCTATTCTTCCAAACTTTTTTTTAACTGTGAAAACACACAATGAGCCTTGGCTATTCTACTTTTAACACCTTCACTGCTCCCCCGTCTTTACTGATAATGTTAGCAAGGTAAGAGAAGCTGACCACCTGATCAATCTTTTCGTTACACAACGTCACCTTTTTATCTTCACTTATTCCTAACCTTAGTGACTCAGTCTTCTTCATTTTCTTTTTTAATTTTTTTTTTTTACCTGAGATCAATTTTCCGTTAATTAAATAATTTGTTTTCTATATATTAAGGAAAATAATTTAATACTAAAAAATAATCCTGTTTTTAATTAAAGATACATCAACTTAAACAAACGGCTAAACAGTCCATCATTCCGGGGTGCCGAACTGTAAACAAAGAGCCTGGCATATAGTAAGTTCCTGGCATAATTTGATAACAGTCAGAAAAAAAAAATTACGTTTTTAAAAACTGAACTTTTTCATTAACGTACTGAAAGAAATAATAAGACCTAAAATGAACAAAGAGTATTCTGTATACTTCCATTTATTAGGAGGCTGCCCCTTCCTCAACCTTCAGTCTTTGCGCTAAAGTTTGAATTTTTTTTATTCTTTAAGAAGGACTACTGGGCCGGGGACTAATGACTAATCGGAATTATTTTCAAAGAACCTTAAGTCTTTAGTGTAAAGAGTCAGCGTTGAGGAAGGGGCAACCCTACTCATATATACACTAATTTCTGTTCATTTTAAGTTTTAATGTTGCTCCTTACTTCCAATTGAAAAAGCTTGTTTTTTATTTATTTCTGTCAGGACTAAATTCCTCCTCCCAACTTACTTTTGCATGACAAAAATTGTCTAGAATTAAGGTTAATTTTCTGGGTTTGCTTTTTCAGATATGTTAATTGGTTTTAATTAGATTCTCATGATATTTTTATCAGACTAATTTTAACAAGTTTAATTGGAATTACCTTTATTGTACTATTAAAAAAAAAAGTTTCTTTAGGCTTGCCAATGCCAGTGTTTGGCCCCTGACTAGATTGCTACTCATTCTCTTTAATTTATCATGCCTTGTACTTACATTCTTTCATTTTTACTCATGGGCGAAGGCAGCAATAGGCAGCATATTGTCTGGGGGGGGGCAGTCGATAGTTTGATGGAGTTTTATCAACTGCTTTTTCCAAACCATCTGCTTTTTCAGCCATATCTAATGTAAATTTGAAGGTCTAGGGGGGGGCGCTGTCCCCTGCCCCCCCCCCCTGCCCCTTCCCTACGCCCATGTTTTTACTTATTATTCTTTTTATTTACTTATCAATTTCTCAATCTTTCATTTTTACTTAATATTCTGCAGCTAATAAAGCTGCATAAGTATGAAAAGCTAAAAGATTCTACGATTGACTTTCTTTTCCTTTCTTTGGCGTGGATCTAACCTAAGATCTCCAAGCACCAGAGAATAAATTATTTCATTAGAATGAAACACTCTTTCTAATTGTGATGTTTACCATTTTGTAGCGTGGATTATCGATCCTTGACGTTGCTGGGGAAGCAACTCGTATTCTAGAAGGTGACGACACAGGCTACATTCGTAAAGGTCATCGCTACAAAATTACCAGAGAAGATGGTGCCAGGGTCTTGCAAATAGTAATGCCTTATGAGCGAAACTGAATTACTGACTGTAGACATGCAACACTGTCTCTCTTTTTTTGTGGTTAGTTTTGGTGTTAGCTTTGTGATTAACATTGAATAATAAACTAAGGGTTCGAATAGTAAAAATATTTACGATTTTTAAACAGAATATTAGAAAATATGACTTTGACGGCGTCGTACAAATAGGCCAGGTTAATTGGAATTCTATCCAAGATCAAGAAAACTTTTTCTATCAGACCGTGACTGTGAAAATGAAAGCATTGAATAGATAAAAAGAAGATTATCCAGTGAAACCGCTGATATTTAGCTCAGGGGTTTTAGGCCTCCCTCTAAAATGTGTGTTATTCCATTTTGTTTAAAAGTTTTGTTTAAAGAAGGGAAAACATTTTGTTTAAATATGGGAATTGTCTTCGGAATAGGATTTAGATTGCTCGCGTACGACGTTGACTTTTGTTGATAGCAGAGCATCGCCAAGTGTGAAAAATCATGCAGTGACCAAGATGGGCCCAGACTTGCAAATTAAACTGGAATTTCCGGAATTCCATTAAACTGGAATTCCCGGGGGCTTCTTCCTCTCCGGTTCTAGTACGTTCTAAAACGCTTCCACCCCGGTTCCTCTCCGGTTCTAAACGCTTTGTGTAGGCTTAAGAAGAAGTTATTACTCCCTGAAAAGCTTAGACGTAACGTTCATATGCGTTTCTTATCATTCTGTTTTCTTTAGTAAATAAAAAAAAAACTTTTTTCACAAAAGAAGTTTTTTAAAGAAAAGTAAAGAACTCCATTAAACCAAAAATGAGCAAAAATAAAATCAAATAATCTACCAAGCGTGAAACTACCACAAATCAGTAGCGATAAATAAATGAACCCCAAAACGAACAGAAATTACAATAAATAACCGAGTCAAACTCAAAACGAGCAGAAATTAACATGAGTAGGGCTCAAAACCCCAATACTTTCCCATGGCCTGAACATAATTTGCACTTTACTGAAAAAATATAAATGTTTTTACTTTTAAAACTTTAATTAATCAAATAATATTAACATTTTGATTACTAAACATCAGTATATGTATATTAAACTGACAATACACATTCATTTGTATTTTTTTTTAGTAAAGTGCAAATTATGTTCTGGTCTTGGGAGAGCATAGGGTTTTGAACCTAACTCATGTTAATTTCTGCTCGTTTTGAGTTCGACTCGGTTATTTATTGTATTTTTTTTTTTTTTTGGGTGAGGATGACACAGAAAGTTAACGGAGGCCAGTAGCCCCCCCTCTACAATTTGTATTTTACCGAAATACACAAGATAGAAATTTGAGATAGTCATTTGTTCAAAAACAGTCCAAAGTTCACATAACAAAGCCTTTGGGGTAGCTACAACCCTCCTTAGTCTGGGGGCAAGGGTTGTTAGTTATGCCCGGGTTTGCGTACAAAGTTTTTATGGAAGGAGTGGTCGAGTGAACTTTAGAGGAAGAACTTTAGAGAAAGTATAGTTCTAGTTCCCAATTAAAAGTAAACATTGATGGAGTCCCCCCTCCCTAAAATCCTCTTTTTCCCAAACGCATCCGATCGAAATTGTGAGATAGCCATTTTGTTCACAATAGTCCAAAGAACATTTAACAATGTCTTCAGGGTGGACAAAAGGGCAAGGTTTTTAAGCTATACTTGACTTACTTACTTGACTTAAGGCTCCTGCCGAGGGTTAAGCGTAGAGAATGATGAGACTAGGTGCCTCCAGGTTGACCTAACGCTTGCCAGGCTCGCAGCTTCTTCCACCGGGATGTGGGCTTGGGTGAGGAATTCATCGGCTTTGTCTTTCCACCTAGTGGGTGGGCGTCCTCTGGGTCGCTTCCATCCGTTAAGCTATACCCCGGGGCATATAAGGTTTTTATGGAACGGATGGTCAGATAAATTTCGGATAGGATGGACTTATTTGATTGGAAGTCGGAACTTCTAGTACCCTTTTTAAGAGTCAAAAGTGAATGGAGTGCAAACTCCTCCCCCCCCCAAGCCTATTATTTCCCAAAACACATCCGATCAAACTTTTAAGAGATCTATTTTGTTCAGCATTTTTGAAAGATCAAGTAATTACGTCCTTGGGGATATCGAATTTCCCACAGTCCTCAGGGCAATTCGTTCATTATTTACATTATGTGAAAAAAACTACGTTTTCTAAAGAGTTAAAGAGGCCGAGTTACAAGGTCGAACCTTAAAACGTACAGGGATTAGAAGGCACAGTTGGGGGGCTGCCGCCCCCCAAACCCCCTGCTTTTTCAGCCTCTTTTGTTAAGTTTTTTTTAAGGTCACCCCCCCGCTTTTGCTCTTGCGAAGAACTGGTTTGCAACACAAACGAAGTCTGCTGTAGTTTTTTACCATAAAAACAACTATTGCATCTTTTATCGATGAGGGCTACCGCCCCCTGGTTTTGCCCTTGCAAAGAACTGTTTTACAACAAAAACAAAGTCTGCTTGAATTTTTTACCGTAAGAACACCCTATTGCATTTATTTGATTAAAACCCTACTGAGGATTATTATTTTCCGCTTCCTCAGGATATTTTTCCCTAACCAAAAACAAGCTATACTGTGATGAACTTTAACAATTTTGAACAGAAAAACAGGGAGCAGAAGAAGGGCTCAGAATAAACTAGCAGTTCAGGTTCATTTATTTTACCATCATACATGATCACACTGAGTACAAACCACTACCTGGCACAGAGACAAGTTTGTAGTTATAACTGTAACAGACTGAGTAGTCATTGCCAAATCATCAGAAGATATTAAAAAAATGCCATTGAAACAGTTTCATTCGTATTGGTACGACCAATTGATTGCAGGGTGCAGGACTTAAAAAACCTTAACAAAAGAGGCCTCCCAATCCCTGTACGTTTTAAGGTTCGACCTTGTAACTCAGCCTCTTTAACTCTTTAGAAAACGTAGTTTTTTTCACATAATTTCTGCACGTTTTTGTACAGTTTATTACTTATCATTGCTTGACTAACTGTTAGATGATTGTGTAACATTCTTTTCTTTCTCGACGGGGTGTTTTCAAGAAGCCTTTTGCCGAAATTGGGAAATATAAATTCGGGGGATAATTTTTTCGGTCTGAAACTATCAAAAGGCCCTGCTGGGTCGAATTACGGTTCCAATGAGTCCTCATTCAACCGGATCCGTTGCCAACTGTGGCCTGTAGGCGTGGCTGATAAAAAAAAAGAAGAGAAATGAACATTAAGTGGCTATATTTGTTTTTTGGAAAACAGGGAAGGAGTGATCGGATTGAGCTGAAATTTCGAGGTTAAGCGGATTTAAAAAAGAAACTGAGTTTCTTTTTTAAACTTTAAATTCAGTATATGAAAAATTGTCTCTGACAGGGAATCGAACCCGGATCTTCCGCCTGACAGTAAGGAACAGCGACCATTGTACCACAGAGACACTTACGGAAATATTTTTTTAGACTCCCATATCTATTTTTGACGCAAGCAAATCCCCACAAAACTTGATATTTGGTTTTTGGAAAATAGGGAAGGAAGGATCGGATTGAGCTGAAATTTTGAGGATAACCTCCCAGGCCCCAGAAAATCTTATCCTCTAAATTTCAGCCCGATCGGACAACGTTTAAGGGGGACTGTGGTGGGAAAAATTAACATGGGCTCTTATAGGAAAACGAGGTTTTTCGTAAATGTAAATTCGGGAGATAATTTTTTCGGTCTGAAAATATCAAAAGGCCCTAACAGGTCGAATTCTTCTTCGAATGAGTCCTCATTCACCCGGATCCGTTGCCAACTGTGGCCTGTATGCGTGGCTAATAAAAAAAAGAGAAATGAACTTTAAGTGGCTATTTTTGGTTTTTTGGAAAACTAGGAAGGAGTGATCGGAGTGAGCTGAAATTGCGAGGATAAGCTCCCGGGCCCTAGGAAAGCTTAACCTCTAAATTTCAGCCCAATTGGACAACGTTAAAGGGGGGCTGTGGTCGGAGGGTCGACACTTCCGGCCCACTTTTACCCATGAAGATAAAGTCGGAGGGGGTGAAATTTTGCACGTTTCTTAGTTGGAGCTTGGGCTACAAAATGCAATCACCGCGGTCTCTCTTCGACCGCTAGGACCGGAAATCCCTTAACATTGTGGTGGGTCGCCTCTTTCTAGAGGCACAAGTGTGCCTCCTTGATATAGTATATCTTATTAAGAAAGATATGTATTTTGAACTTTACTTTCCAAAAAGACGAAGGGCATTCATGTGAGCCTTTCAGAAAATGTTTAGTAGAGTGTTGAACTAAATCAAAACACGTTATGTTTATACGGATTGCTAAAAGGGTGTTACTCAGGAATGACTGAGTATATTAATTTGGAACTTTCAGGGAATGATAAGGCATATCATACAAGCGCAATATTTACATGCTTCTGCTACTACTACAACAACCACCACTACTACCACTAAGACTGCTACTACAATACTACTCCATTTAAAATATTGGGGGGGAAAATTTAACTAAATCAAAAGTTGCTATTTACAAGCAGATTGTCAAAAGAGCGTATCCCAAAAATATATAAACGGTGGAAGTGTACCTGAAAAGCAGAATGCGCTACATAAAGATTACTTTTACCCACAATACGATCCAGGGGAGCTATTCCAGTAGCATTATACAGATCAGAGGAAACGTATAGCCGAGGGAGAAGAAAATTAGGGCTCTATTTTGGGCTCTTTAAAGTGAGCACAGAGGTAATACCTTAACCATTCTAGAGAGACTCTATGTACTCCAGTTAAAGATAGCTTAGAAGAACAGAGTGGTAAAATGCGACCACGTAAAATGCCTTTGAAAAGCTAAAAAATAGACCCAATACACAAAACCCTTTGTTGAGGTTAACTCGTACAAACTCTGTTGCATCTGGCAGGCATACAAAGTAGAGAAAGAGGGACGAAAACCACACTGATGGTTCGTTGTAAGAGAATTTCCTGAAGTCGAGTTAGTACTAATTACAAATGAAGAAAGTCTACGATAAAATTTTTCAACAACCTTAGAGACGACAGGAAGAAGAGAAATATGTCTATAGATAAAATTAGAGACGAATCACCTTTATTATGCAAAGGTACAACATTAGCAACCTTAAGTATATGAGGGAAAACGCCAGAAGAACGAGAGAGGTTAGTTATATGTGAGATGGGGTTAGAAACAAACTGACCAATCTTTTCAAGGACATTATTACTCTAACCAACCCTGTAAACTGAAAACTGTCAACTCAGCAGCGGTGGATCCAGGGCGTGCCGGGTGGAACCCGTCCCCCCAAGATTTCTCTGGTTCCTTCATTACTCGTTTTTTTTTCTTTTGTTTACCTTTTTTATAATAAGTAGATACTCTTTGTGGACACACAAGCTAAATTTCCAAGGTAAATAGGTAAATTTTCCAAGTTGTTGACACGTTGCGGGGACACCTTTCAAGTCCCCCTCTCCAACTTAGAACTTCCCCTCTCCCCCTTAGCTGCGCCCCTTACTAGATTTCATGGTTTTAACCGATTGAATCTTGGATATTTCACCCACACAAGTTAAAATTCATTAAACAGAAATATATGGTTTATTTTATTCTTTTTAGTTGTTTTGGTAGAAGATGTACTTAAGATTCCAAGCTGATCGGAGGGCAACTGCCCCCCCCCCAAGCCCTTTTTCCCTAGATACATCTGATAAAAAATTTGAGGTAGCCATTTGGTTAAAAAATAGTTCAAAGATCATATAACAAAAACTCCTTCAGGTATGGCCATTTTGTTAAAAATAGTTCAAAAGTCCGTTAAGAAAAACTTCTGTATCGACACAACCCCCTCCCCCCCCCCAGGGCCTGGAGAAGACGTTGTAAGTATTGCTCCGGGGGCATATATGGTTCTTATGGAAGGTATGCTCATATAAACTTTGGAGGAGTTTGATTGGAAATTCATATGATTGGAAATTGAAACTTCTCGTTCACTTTTTAAGAGTCAAAAGAGGTCGGAGGAAAACTAGTCCCCCTCTCCACGCCCTATTTTGCTCAAACCCATCCAAGAAAACAATAAGAATTCCAAATAGGAATAGGTCCTTTTATTAGACAGTGAAACGAAAATATAAAACAAAGACCAGATTCTTTGTTTTATATTTTCGTTTCACTGTTTAAAAAAAGGACCTATCCCTATTTGGAATTATTATTGTTTTCGTGATAGAAAAGGTAGTGTGGTCATGGAGAATAATAGTAAAACCCATCCGAATTGAACTTTGAGAGAGCCATTTTTTCAAAATAGTTCAAAAGTCAAATAACAAATACTCCGATGTCGACACATCCCCCCCCCCCCAAGGCCCGGGGCAGGAATTGTAAGCCTTGTCCTGGGGCCTTAGGTGGTTCTTATGAAATGGTGCTCGTATAAACTTCAGAGAAGGCTCATTTGAATGGAAATTAAAAGTTGTAGTTCATTTTCTCAGAGCGAAAAAAGATCGGGGGGCAACTAGCCCCTCCCGCCCTCCACGCCTTTGGGTATATCGGATGGATAAACCCATCCAATAAAAATTTGAGGTCACCATTTTGTTAAAAATTGTTCAACCATCAGATACTAAGGCTCCACGGTCGATACAGCCCCCCAGGGCCCAGGGACATTCGTTGTAAGTTATACTACTACTACTACTACTAACAACTCATCACAGCACCAAGCCGCCTGAGGCCAACACAGCTACGCACGCTCCTCCTCCACCCCAATCTATTCAAAGCCTCCCTTTTTACACCCGCCCACGAAGTTCCCATTTCCTTTATATCTTTCTTTATGACGTCCTCCCAACCCAGACGGGGGTTGTAAGTTATACTCTGGGGATATATATGGTTCTTATAGAAGGGATACTCGTATAAACTCCAGAGAGGGCTCATTTGATTGAAAATAGAACATACTAGTTCATTTTTATAGAGTCAAAAGAAACCGAAGCTTAATTAGTCCCCAAAACGCCCTCTCTCCCCAAACCCATCCGATAAAAATTTGGAGATAGCAATTTTGTTAAAAATAGTTCAAACATCAGGAAATAAAAACTCCGAGGTTGACACAAACCCATTTTTCACTTTGATATTTTTACTTTGATACCAGTTTTGATACTTTGATGAATATTTGATTTTTTTTTAAGTTTGATTTTGAAATAAGCAATTTTTAAAAACTAGAAATTTTTTGCAATCAAAAACGACCAGAAATTAATTAAAAATACTTTCCGAAAAATAAGTTTTGAAAGAAAAGTAAAGGCCATGAGATCAGCAGATACTGATCAAACAGTTCGTGGTAACGAACTGTAAGTAAGGAGCGACCCGGCTCAATGGTAACCGAAACTCTAGAAAACGGGTTTTTGATACCAATAGATATATCAAAAGAATCAGATTTCAATGCTGATTTCAAATATATAACTTTCATCAAGTTTAGAGCTACCCATCAAAAGTTACGCGCCTGAGAAAATTTGGCTGATTTTCAAAAAAAGGGGGAAAGACCC
>JAQQPU010002277.1:0-31148 GCA_029168905.1 Artemia sp. Kazakhstan ARC1039 | reverse complement strand
AGAACACTTTCTCCGCTCAATATAACAGCCAGCCATTTCGTTATCGCAGATCTTTGAATTGTTTTTGACTAACTTTTGGTTTTAATAACTTTTGGTCTATCATGTCAACCTTTTAAGCTGGTTCATGCTCCAATGATAGATAGCTATGACATGTACATTCTATCTATCTTGATACCGTGCCTTCATGACTTTCAACTCTTGATAAAATCACTCACCGCACTTATCAATGACTGCATCAAGGCTTTTCAGCAAGTTAACAAGATGGCTATGTAAAAAATTCAGTTTAATACTCATGCTGCAACAAACCATTTTATGTTCTCCAAGAACTGCTAGACAATTTTAGTTTAATTATGTGCTCGTGTATTTTCATGTAAGTCTTTGACAGTGTTTTTGGATGCTAACCAAGCATTTGAAGTTCGATTGTTGTTCTATTAAATGTTTATCTTTTAAGAACTACCGAATCTGCCGATAATCAAACTCAGTGACCCTTATCTTTTCAAATTACTGTCTAGTAAATGCCGAAATATGGTACTTGAAACAGTTCGCTTCAATTGATAAAACTTTAGCAAATTGTTTCATGAGAATTGATTTTATATAAAGAGGTGGAAATGCAACGTTATTTCCGTCGACGTGGGGCTGATGCAGAATTTTTGGATCACCAGGTTTCAGGTCAAATCTTTGGTGGCTAGTGCGCCAGCAACCATTGTTCCTCATGAGCCCAGCTTCCCCATATACACAAAAAGAGATACCAGAGGACTTTCCACTGCTGACCAAGGAGGTAGCGAGGCCATTTAAGGTTAACACAAATGATCAGTTGGTGCATGTTATATTGCAAAAGACCAGTGACTCTGTTTTCCTATTTCTCACGCAGAAAAACTGAATAATCGACTTACTGGGACTGAACCAAATACAATTCCATTGTGGATTGGGAAAAACTTCAAGCCTTGCTTTGAGCTATCAATAGGCAATGAATGAACAGTTGCGTTATAAATTGAAATTCACAAATCTTTCGTTCAATCATATACCTGTTTTGTAATACACAAAACCATTAACACTATGGAATTATTAGTAGGAAAAGGGGTATCAGCCCTGATTACACTGCGTGCTGCCATCTACAATTGAGTCTAACGCTGACGGGCTATAATTTATTGAAGGATTATCGATCGAGTCTAATGGGGTCAAGGTCAATTGATTTGTTGTTGTGTCCAAGTGTATTGTCTCCAGGGGGAAGTTTGCACATACGCATTGACGGTGGTAAGAGATGTTTTGATCTGGGAATCGAGGGGGAAGTGGATTTCCGAGAACTTAATTTACATAATCGGTGGGGAATGTATTGATCTAGGGCAAGAGAGGGAAGTGAATTTCTGAGAACCTGATTTACATAATCGCTGGGGAGAATGTATTGATCCGATAACATCAAACAGGATCACGTGTCTCCTTCTAAGCCAATCAGGGAGTCGGTTACATCTCCTTCTAAACCAATCAGGGAGTCGGTTACATATGGTTTCCCATTACATCACAATTCGCCCTTGAGATTTCGTATATAACGGACATACGTTGTGATTAAACATTCAGAAAGTTCCAAGACACAATGGATAAAACATTGGATATTATCGACCTCGAAGCTTTGGCTACAGCGATTTATAATGTGAGTTCTGTTTAGTAAATTTTCATGCTTTATTTTCAAATAAAATCATTTTACATAGCCCCCACAATATATTCAAATTCAGGTAACCCCCCCTCCCCCCTACACAATACAAACTCCACTATATGTTGTTTATACTCGATAGAAGGTGTAAAATATCTTCTTTTTTACCTTGTAAACCTCCCCTCCCCCCCTCCTCTGTTTATGACTTTAATTCTTCCAATAGAAATAACTATGTTTTTGAAATCTCCTTTTGACAGCCAACTTTCTGTCAATCCCTTAGCTATTAAGCCAATATGGTTTGACTTACAAATTTCTTGCAAAGTTTTAAATAGCTGATAGTTACCTAACACCCCACAATTGCACATCCTGCTTGTTAATCCTTACGTTAGCGGCTTAGCCAAAAGGTTTCACTGAAAAAAAGGATACTTTTGATCAAATTAACATCATAGCTTCTTTATCGCAAATTTTACTTTTGCTTTACTGAAAAGGGAAAGGGGCTTTCTTCTGTAAAAAGAGGGGGGGGAATGTTAAGAGGGGTTGGGTGTCAGTTTCATGTAATATTCATTTTTCATCTCGAGTACTCAGTGTTTATATTTCTTGCAAATTTTCACTTTTTAATTTTCTGAAAAGGGAGGGAGGGGGCTTCTTTGCGATTAATGCTTTCTAGACAAAATTATGGTTAGGGGGTGGGAGGGTACTAATTTTTTTTCTGTAAAAAAGGGAATTATTATTCCTTACTAAATTTTTTCTTCTTTTAAGGACAATTATGAGCATTGCTCCCCTCATGAAAAGAGGGCTAGGGGCACCGACCCAACCCCCGTGCAGCGTTTGGAGATAGCTGACACATCCAGGAGCGTTCTATACCAGTCCCCTGTCCCTTTTCAAATCACCACGCCCTCTATGAAATCTCTCCCTTGGACATTCAAGGTTGCAGTAGAAGTGCCAATGGGACATCGACTAGCCCTAGAATGCAATGAATATGCCCGTGATCTATTAAATGACTTTGAGAATAAGAAGAAGATCCAAAATATCACCAAGGAAATTAAAGACATTGTGCTATAGATTTCAGAAATAAAGTTTCATATATTTATTATTATTATTTTCTTAGGCTTAAGGGTCGAGGTTTTAAAATTTTAAGAGACTATTTTCCCTATTTTAATATATTTATTCAGATGACTACTGACTCAATACGGGATACAACCTGATAGCCAAATTCAGGTTATTGGTTATCTACCAGAAACTTCACGGAAAATGGACGCCACCTCACCTGCTGGTAAAGGTTAGATTAGATCGATTTCAAACTGAACAATGTAAATGGGGAAAAACATGAAATGGGTTATAAAAGAATAAAATTAAAAGCAGTAATCATTGCAATTTAAGGGAAAATAAGAGGAGAGGACTCCGGGAGAGGAGAGAGTTTCCAGGGGAGGAGGGAGTGTCTTTGAGGGACGGAGAGTAGTTTTTGGTCAACAGCTCAATATTAAATTTTTTTCCGCTAGATGGTTTTCAGACAGAACAATATTGATGAAAAACATGAAATTAGTTATAAAAGAATAAAATAAAAAACAATAACACGCGTAATTTAAGGGAAAATAAGAGAAGAGGACTCCAGGGGAGGAGGGAGAGACTTCAAGGGACAGAGGACAGTTTTTTGGTCAACAACTCGACATTAGCTTTTTTTCCGCTGTTATATTTATAATTTATTTTTCGTTGTGCAAAGCAGTGGTTTTTAAGTGTAGATTTAATGTTACCCAACCTCCTTAAGTGAAAAAAGTGAAAATGATTTATTCTAAGCAAGTGAGCTGTATTTGTTAGAGTTTCAGAAACATTACATATTTATTTAATTTAAGCCCTTTTTTTCAGATATAACAATGTTTGGTGTGATTGAACAGAAAATATTGGTCTGAGATATTCCTCAACTGGCATTATTTTCGAAGCAGATTTTTTACTCATAGACGATCAACGGTGTGAAATTCATAGCTATAAATGGAACGTCAGATACAATATGTATAAGTACGAGAAAAACAGATATAGTGCAACACTAAATTTTATAAATCGAAACGGCTTTTACGTTAAAACCATAAGACCACGTAATGAAAATGGCTATGAAATAAAACATGTACAAGAAGAAATTCAGGAAATATGCAGTTGATCCTGTTACTGAAAACCAATTTTATGACATTTATTTTCTTTTGTACTTAATATTGAAAATACAAATTAAAATTATACTAACATTGCTTTCAGCAATTAATATCATTAGACATCAAATAATCAGTTTAATTTATTAGCTTTTAAATTTGTTAAAAACGAATATAGTTTAACTACAAACAAGTGTTTGGATAGTGCCTCCTTTCCTAACTGTAAATAAAAACCAAAAGTCTACTGCATCATTGGCGCTTAACTGAAAACGAATTATATTACAAAATATTTTCTTTTCCAGTTCTTACAACATTGAAAATAAAAATACAATTATAGTGAATAAATTCTTGAACTGATGAATCTTTCAACAGTTAATATCATTATACATCAAATATTCAATTTGATGTTGTTTATACTTTCCAATACTGTTCATGGACGCATAGAGTTTTCAGTAGAGCGCCAATGACGCAGCAGGTTTTAGACTTTTACGGTGAGAGAAAGAGGTCATACCCAAACTCTTGTTTGCAGTGATTTTTGTTCGTTTCAAGCTTGATTTGCATATTAAATTTAAGTTTCACTCGTGTTAAGATTTATTTATTAATTTACATTAATATCTATTGTAAGTTTGTTTGCATTGAATGTTTATTTAATTTCTGTTCATTTTAAGTTTCATTTATACTTCAATATTAAAATATTTTTTTTTCGTTTTAAGCTTGATTTTCATATTCAATCTAAGCATTACACGCTTTAAGATTTATTTATTCATTTATATTATTACTTGTTGTATGTTTTTACTATGATTGTTTATTTAATTTCTGTTCGTTTTGGGTTTCATTTATTCTTTAATAGCAATTTCCGGTCATTTCGAGATTGAATTTTAAAAGGTATCTGTATCTACTGATCTTATGGCCTTTACTTTTCTTTCAAAACTTATTTTTCGGAAAGTATTTTTAATTAATTTTTGGTCGTTTTTGATTGCAAAAAATTTCAAGTTTTAAAAATTTCTTATTTCAAAATCAAACTTTAAAAAAATCAAATATTCATCAAAGTATCAAAACTGGTATCAAAGTAAAAATATCAAAGTGAAAAAATGGGTATGTGTCAACCTTGGAGTTTTTATTTCCTGATGTTTGAACTATTTTTAACAAAATTGCTATCTCCAAATTTTTATCGGATGGGTTTGGGGAAAGAGGGCGTTTGGGGACTAATTAAGCTTCGGTTTCTTTTGACTCTTTAAAAATGAACTAGTACTTTCTATTTTCAATCAAATGAGCCCTCTCTGGAGTTTATACGAGTATCCCTTCTATAAGAACCCTATATATCCCCAGAGTATAACTTACAACGAATGTCCCTGGGCCCTGGGGGGCTGTATCGACCCTGGAGCCTTAGTATCTGATGGTTGAACTATTTTTAACAAAATGGTCACCTCAAATTTTTATCGGATGGGTTTATCCATCCGATATACCCAAAGGCGTGGAGGGCGGGAGGGACTAGTTGCCCCCCGATCTTTTTTCACTCTGAGAAAACGAACTACAACTTTTAATTTCCATTCAAATGAGCCTTCTCTGAAGTTTATACGAGCATCATTTCATAAGAACCACCTACGGCCCCAAGACACAGCTTACAATGGCTGCCCCGGGCCCTGGGGGGATGAGTCGACATCGGAGTATTTATTATTTGACTTTTGAACTATTTTGAAAAAATGGCTCTCTCAAAGTTCATATCGGATGGGTTTTACTATTATTCTCCATGACCACACTACCTTTTCTATGACGAAAACATTAATAATTCCAAATAGGGATAGGTCCTTTTTTTAAACAGTGAAACGAAAATATAAAACAAAGAATCTGGTCTTTGTTTTATATTTTCGTTTCACTGTCTAATAAAAGGACCTATCCCTATTTGGAATTCTTATTGTTTTCTTGGATGGGTTTGAGCAAAATAGGGCGCGGAGAGAGGGACTAGTTTCCCTCCGACCTCTTTTGACTCTTAAAAAGTGAACGAGAAGTTTCAATTTCCAATAATATGAGCCCTCCGAAGTTTATATGAGCATAACTTCCATAAGAACCATATATGCCCCCGGAGCAATACTTACAACGTCTTCCCCGGGCCCTGGGAGGGGGAGGGGGTTGTATCGATACAGAAGTTTTTCTTAACTGACCTTTGAACTATTTTTAACGAAATGGCCATACCTAAAGGAGTTTTTGTTATATGATCTTTGAACTATTTTTAACAAAATGGCTACCTCAAATTTCTTATCAGATGTATCTAGGGAAAAACGGCTTGGGGGGCAGTTGTCCTCCGATCAGCTTTGACTCTTAAAAAGGGCACTAGAACTCTCGATTTCCTATCAAATGTGCCCCCTTTGAAGTTTATACGACGACCCCTTCTATATGAAGTGCCTCTGTAAAAAATAATAAATGGAGTGTGGGGGATGCTAGTTGCCCTCCAATCACTTTTGACTCTTAAAAAGTGAAGTACAACATTCAATTTCAATTCAAATGAGCCCTCTAGGAAGTTTATACGAGCATCCCTTCCGTAAAAACCACATATGTCCACAGTGAATAACTTACAACTCCTACTATCGGGCCCTGGGGGGCTGTGTCGACACCAGAGTTTTTTTTATCAGGGCTTTGAACTATTTTAACAAAATATCTATCTCAAAATTTTATTTGATGCATTTAGGGCGTGGAGGAAGGGGGGGGGGGGTATAGTTGCCCTCCGATCTGTTTTGACACTTAAAATGTGAACAAGAACTTTCAATTTCCAATCAAATTTGCCCTTTCAGAAGTTTATACGAGCATCCCTTCCATAAGAACTATATATGCCCCTAGAAAATTACTCATAACGCCTGTCTCCGGGCCCTGGCGGGTACCGTCGACAAAGGAATTTTTCTTATCTGACCTTTGAACTATTTTTAATGAAATGGCTATTATCAAAAATTTTATCGGATGTGCTTGGGGAAAAAAGGAGTGTGGGGGGGAGGCTAGTTGCCCATGGATATCTTTTGACTCTTAAAAATTGAACTAGAACTTTCAATTTCCAATCAAATGAGCCTCCTCTAAAGTTTATGCGAGCATCCTTTTCATACAATCCATATATGCCCCAGGGCATAACTTACAACGCATGCCCACGGGCCCTGGGGTTTGTGACGACACCGGAATTTTTGTTATTTGATCTTTGAACTATTTTTAACAAAATAGCTATCTTAAAATTTTTATTGGATGTATTTGAGAAAAAGAGGTTTGGCAAGTTGGCTACCCTCAAATATCGTTTGACGCTTAAAAAGTGAACTAGAACTTTCAATTTCAAATCAAATGATCCCTCTCTGAAGTTTATATGAGTATTCCTTCCATAAGAACCATATATGCCCCCAGGGCATAGCTTATAACCCTTGTCCCTGATGACTGTGGAGGGATTATCCTGCTCAAACATATAATTTCCAGAACTTTCAACTACGTCGAAAAAATGGCTATATAAAAATTTTGATTGGATGTGTTTGGGGGAATTGTGGGCGTGGAAGGGGTGTCAGTTGCCTTAGAATCACTTTCGACTATTAAAAAAGGAACTACCCATTCAAATTACCAATCGAATGAGCCCTTTCTGAAGTTTCTACGACAACGCTGTCTACACAAAACCTTATATTCCCCCAGAGCATAACTTACAACCCTTGCCCTGAGAGATGTGGGGAGGGGGGGGGGGGTTGATCCCTAAAAGACCTAATTTCCAGAACTTAAAACGACGTTGAAGAAAATGGCTATTTCAGAATTTTGATTGGATGTGTTTGAGAAAAAGGTAAGCGTCAGAGAGGGGTTAGCTATTCTCCAATCACTTTCGACTATTAAAAAGACACTAGCTCTTTCAATTTCCAATCGAATGAGCCTTTTTTGAAGTTTCTACGACAACGCCTTCTATAAAAACCTTATATACCCCCAGGGCATAACTTATAACCCTTGCCTTGAAGAATGTGGGGGAGTGTCCTCCTCAAAAACATAATTTCTATTTGGAAATCAACTACGCTGAACAAAATGGCTATCTCAAAATTTTGGTTGGATGTGTTTCGGGAAATGGTGGGAGTGGAAAGGGTGTAAGTTGCCTTCCAATCACTTTTGACTATTAAAAATGGCACAAGCCACTCCAATTACCAATTGAATGATCCCTTTTCGACGTTTCTACGACAACTTCCTCGATACGAAGTGCCCTGCTCCAAAGGAAAAAAAATAATAAATAATACATTGTGCCAACATCGTTCTTATATTGCCCCCGGGTATAACTTAAAACCCTTGCTCTGAGGGTTGTGGAGGAGTGTCCTCCTCAAAAATATGTTTTTTATGTGGAAATCAACTACGCTGAACAAAATGGCTCTCTCAAAATTTTGATTGGATGTGTTTGGGAGTATGATGGGCGTGGGGGGCTAGTTACCCTCCAACCACTTTTGACCCTTAAAAAGGGCACTATAGCTCTCGATTTTCATTCGAATGAGCCCCCTTTGAAGTTTCTACGACGACCCCTTCCATTTGAAGTGCCTCTGGGAAATAATGATAGCAATAATAATAATAAAATATTGGAGCCGTATGGCCTTTACTATAGGCAACGCTATAGCGTTTCCTCTAGTAGGTAAAGCAGAGGAAGAAGTACCATGAACCGAAACATTTTGAGATCTCCCTGAGAGGTAAGACCTTAACCATTGTAGAGAGACTCCATGTACTCCAGTTAAAGATAGCTTAGACGGAAGAACAGAGTAGTCGGCCATCTCAAATGCCTTTGAAAAGCCAAGAAATAGATCCAAAACACAAAACCCTTTGTCAAGGTTAACTCGCACAAACTCTGTCGCATCCGACAGTGCATACAAAGTAGAGAAAGAGGGACGAAAACCATACTGATGGTTAGTTGTAAGAGAATTTTCTGAAGTCGTGTTAGTACTAAACACAAATTAAGAAAGTTTACAATACACTTTTTCAACAACCTTAGAGACGACAGGAAGAATAGAAATATGTCTATAGATTAAAATTAGAGACAATTCACCTTTCTTATGCAAAGGTACAACATTAGCAACCTTAAATAAATGAGGGAAACCGCCAGAAGAACGAGAGAGTTTAGTTATATGTGAGATGGGGTTAGAAACAAACTGACCAGTCTTTTTAAGGGCATTATTACTCTAACCAAAACTTCAACTGAAAACCTTCAACTCAGCAGTGATGGATCCAGGGCCTGCCGGGTGGACCCCGTCCCCCAAGATTTCTCTGATTACCTCATTACTTTTTTTCTTTCGTTTACCTTTTTATAATAAGTAGATACTCCTTGTGAACACACAAGCTAGATTTCCAAGGTAAATAGGTAAATTTTCCAAGTTGTTAAAACTTGGTGGGGACACCTTGTAAATCCCCATCCCCAG
This sequence comes from Artemia sp. Kazakhstan ARC1039, assembly GCA_029168905.1. Classification (NCBI taxonomy): domain Eukaryota; kingdom Metazoa; phylum Arthropoda; class Branchiopoda; order Anostraca; family Artemiidae; genus Artemia; species Artemia sp. Kazakhstan ARC1039. The sequence continues at coordinate 21,966 of JAQQPU010002277.1, read as the reverse complement.
CTTAGAACACCCCCTCTCCCCCTTAGCTGCGCCCCTTAATGGATTTCATGGTTTCAACCGATTGAATCTTGGATCTTTCACCCACACAAGTTAACATTCATTATACAAAAATATATGGTTTATTGTATTTTTTAGTTGTTTTGGTAAAGATGTACATTCTTGAAGTCACCATACATTTAGAACATTGCTGCCCTAGGTATGTATTGACAAGTATTGAAAGCAAATATACTTTGACTTCATTTTTCTCACCTCTGCCGCTCTCTCCACCATCGTCAGACATAGCTGGTGGCTCCGCTCCAAAGGAATGGTCAACGAAAATTTTACCTGTGGAAATCTGGTGCCCTTTTGCGGACAATTTGCGCATAAAAAATATATATATTGGCCAAAAACCGAAATTTTTTTTCCGAAATTCAATAATGATACTGACCCTTTTATCGGCCCGATAACATCGGTCGGTGGATATATCGGTCAAGCCCTACTTTTGATAACCTTTTTGTTCATATACTTTTTTGAATTAATGCTCTTAGCCTTTCAAATAATTGCATTAGAAGTATTAGTTGAAGTAGTTGTAGTAGTAGTAGTAGTAGTAGTAGTAGTAGTAGTAGTAGTAGGAGCAGCTGTAGTAAATGTAGCAGTTTCATTAGCATAATTGTTACGTGTACATATTGCCTTTTGGTCAGATGATCTTCAATTTTAAACATACACTGAAAATTCCAACTTAATACCCAAATATATTTTTGGGATACCCTCTTTTAACAATGTACTTGCAAATAGTGTCTTTTGATTTAGTTCACATTCCCCCCCCCCAATTTTTTAAATGGAGTAGTATTTTAGTACTTCAATAAAGTTTGTACGACAAAGCTTTCAAAAAAAACCTTATATACCCCTAGGGCTTGACTTATAACCCTTGCCCTGAAGATTATGGGGGGACTGTCCTGCTCAAAGAATTAATTTCCAGAACTTTCAACTGCGCTGAAGATCTCAAAATTTTTATTGGATGTTTTTGGGGAAAGGGTGGGCGTGGAAAGGGTGTTAGTTACCTTCCAATCACTTTCGACTATTCAAGAGGGCGCTAGCCATTTCCATTTCCAATCGAATGAGCCCTTTTTGAAGTTTCTACGACAACCCTTTCTCTAAAAACTTTATATACCCCCAAGGCATATCTTACAACCCTTGCCCTGAGGGCAGTGGAGGGAAGGGGGGATATATCATCCTCAAAGACCTAGTTTACAGAAATTTAAACTACGTTGAACAACATGGATATCTCAAAAATTTTATTAGATGTATTTGGGGAAAAGGTTGGCATGAGAGGGGGGTTAGTTGCGCTGCAATCATTTTCGACTATTAAAAAGGGTACTAGCACTTTGAATTTCCATTCGAATGAACCCTTTTTGAAGTTTCTATGACAAAGCTTTCTATAAAAACGTTATATGTCCCCAGGGCATAACTTACAACCCTTGCCCTGGGGGCTTCGGGGAGAGTTTCCTCCTCAAAAACATAATTTCTATCTGGAAACCAACTACGTTGAACAAAATGGCTATCTCAAAATTTTGATTGGATGTGTTTGGGGAAATGGTGGGCGTGGAAGGGGTGTTAGTTGCCTTCCAATCACTTTCGACTATGAAAAAGGGCACTAGTCATTCCAATTTCCAATCGAATGAGCTCTTTTCGAAGTTTCTACGACAGCTCCTTCGATACGAAGTGCCCTGGACTAAAAAAAAAAATACATTGTGCCAACATTGTTCTTTACTTGGACAGCGCTATTGCGCTTCCTATAACAGTATTGAGTAGCGATAGTACTACTAAAAGCATTAAGATTAACATATTGCCTTTTGGTCAGTAGAACATTCCTTTTATCAAGTCCTGGAAGTTTCAACTTGATACAATTAACCATTGCTAGGACATTGCTTATAATGTCCTTTTGATAAACTGTATATTCATATACTTCTTGAAATTTTCATCTCAATGTTCTTAGCCTTACAGTTAGTTGCAATAGAAGAAGTAGTAGTAGTAGTACTCGGTGTATCAAACAGTTCGTGGTAACGAACTGTAAGTAAGGAGCGACCCGGCTCAATGGTAACCGAAACTCTAGAAAACCGGTTTTTGTTACCAATAGATACATCAAAAGAATCAGATTTCAATGCTGAATTCAAATATATAACTTGCATCAAGTTTAGTCTTACCCATCAAAAGTCACGCGCCTGAGAAAATTTGTCTGATTTTCGAAAAAAGGGGAAAAGACCCCCTAAAAATTCTAGAACCTTAATGAAAATCACACTATCATATTCAGCGTATAAGAGAACCCTGCTATAGAGGTTTCAACCTCCTATCTACGAAAATGTGGAATTTTGCATTTTTTTCCCCCAGGGGTGATCGTATCGAACCAGTGGTCCTAGAATATCGTAGGAGGACTCATTGGAACGGAAATTAAAAGTTCTAGTCCCCTTTTTAATTGACCAAAAAATGGAGGGCAACTAGGCCTCCTCCCACGCTCATTTTTTTCCCGAAGTCACCTGATTAAAATTTTGAGATAGCCATTTTGTTCAGCATGGTTGAAAATATGATAACTATTTCCTTTAGGATGACTTAATCCCCCGAAGTCCCCTGGGGGAGGGCTGAAAGTTATGAACTTTACCCAATTTTAACATATAGTATTAGTTATTAGGAAGTATACAGACCTTTTCAGGGGGGATTTTTTCTGGTAGTGCGGGGGTGGGTGGGTCGGGGGTTATGTGGGAAGATCTTTCCATGAAGGAAGTTTTCATGGGGGAAGGGACATTGCTATGAAGGGGGTGCCGGATTTCCTAGCATTATTTAAAAAAAAGATCAGAAATTAAATATAAAAAAACAAGTTTTCCAACTGAAAATAAGGAGTAACATCAAAACTTAAAACCAACAGAAAATATTACGTGCATGATTGGGTTCACTCCCTAGTCAATACCTCGCTCTTTAAGCCAAAGATTTTTTAGTACTTTCATAAGAGCTATTTACTCTAAATAACGGCCTTTGTGATTAAGGGGTAGTTTTTAAGGAATTGGAACAAAATTCGAACTTTAGCTTAAAAAGCGAGGTATAAACTAGGGGGCGAGCCCCCTAATATACGTATTAAAAATATACGAATATAGAAGTTCGTTACGTAAGTTAATTCGTATGTTACGTATTTTTATTACTAATAAAAACGTTCATAAATAAAATTAAACAAGTTTCGAGAAAGCAATTTAACTAAATAAAAGTAAAATTAATATGACAATTTTGTTTTAATTATTCATGTACGGTGCGCCAAAATCAAAACCAGCATTAATTCAAAAACGTTCAAAAATTAAAAAAAACAAGTTTTTTTAACTGAAAGTAAGGAACGACGTTAAAACTTAAAACGAACAAAAATTATTCCATATATGAAATGGGCTCTCCCCTCCTCAACTCCTCGCTCTTTACGCTAAAGTTTGACTTTCTCGCAACTCTTATTTTTTTTAAACAATAAAAAACTTTAGCGTAAAGAGCGAGGCGTTGAGGAGGGGACAGCCCCTTTCATGTACGGAATAATTTTTGTTCGTTTTAAGTTTTAACTTCGTTCCTTACTTTCAGTTAAAAAAAAACTTGTTTTTTTTATTTAATTAGTAATAATTGTGGCAGTAACCGTAGTTTTAGCAGTAGTGTGCACATATTGTCTTTTGGTGAGATGATCTTCGCCATTCAGAATTCTCTGGAAGTTCCAACTTAATATCCAAATTAAGTCTTGAGATGCGCTATTTTGACAATGTGCATGCACATAGCGTCTTTTGATTTAGTTCAAATTTCCCCTCAAAACTATAAACAAAGTAGAGTGGTAGTAGTAGTGGTGGTAGTTGTAGTAGTAATGGTATCATGCAAATATTGCCTTTTTGATCAATCTTCCTTATCATTTCCTGAATTTTCCAAATTCAAATACTCAGCTGTTCTTGTGTTACACCCTTTTGACAATCTTTATACACATAAAGTGTTTTGATATAGTTCAACACTCACCTCAACATTCTCTCAAAGGCTCACCTGAATGCCCTTCGTCTTTTTAGAAAGTTGAGTTCAAACAAGCATACCTTTCTCAATAACATATACTATGTGTAAATAATGACCGAATCGCCTAAATTATAGCCCTTGTACTGAGGACTAATTACTGTACCATTCAACAATGCTGAACAAAATTGCTCTATTAGAATTTCGAATGGATGTATTTTGCGGAAGTTAGGCTTGGGGGGGACTAATTGCCCTCCATTCACTTTTGACTCTTAAAAAGGGCACTAAAACTTCCGAATTCCAACCAAATGAGCTTTATCTGCTCTCTATATGAAGCTCTATATGAGCTCTAATATAAAGTTTATACAACCACCCGTTCCATAAATACCTTATATGCCGCAGGGCATAACTTTCAACCCTTGCCCATGGGCTCTGGAGAAATGTGTCCACCTTAAAGACAATCTTATATGATTTTTGGACTATTGGTGAAAAACGGCTATCTCACAATTTCAATTGAATACGTTTTGGGAAAAGAGGAAAATCTCTTTCGTTTTCCTCTTGGTGCATATAAGGTTTTCCGTAAAAACCTTATTCGCACATGGGACATAGATTACAACCCTTACTCTCAGTCTCCGGGGGATTGTGTCAACCCCAAAGGTCTTATTATATGATCTTTGAACTATTTTTGAACAAAAGACTATCTAAAAACATCTATCGGAAGCATTTGTTAAAAAACGACGGGGGGGATCCCTCCCGATCACTTTGACTCTTAAAAAGGATGCTAGAACATCTCATTTCCAATCAAGTGATCCCCCTCCGGAGTTTATACGACCACCCTTCCCATAAAAACCTTTTATGCCTTCGGAACGTAACTTACAACCCTTGCACTGAGGGTTGTGGGGGGGGGGGGGATTGTCATCCTCAAATACATAATTTCCTGGCCTTTTAACTACGCTGAACAAAATTGCTATATAAAATTTTTGATTAGATGTTGCCCTCTAATCACTTTTGACTAATAAAAAGGGCACTAGCCCTTTCAATTTCCAATCGAATGAGCCTGTCGAAGTTTTTGTGATAACAAATGGCCATCTCAAAATTTCTATCAGACGCATTTTGGGAAAATACAAGGGAGGGGGGGGGGTATCTGCCCTCTGATCACTTTGAATCTTAAAAGAGCACTAGAACTTGTGATTACCAATTCAATGACTCCTCTCCAATATTTATACAATCACCCTTTCTATAAAAACTCTCAGGGGTATAAAATACAGCCCTTGCCCTGAGGGTTGTTGAGGGGTTGTCATCATCAAAAACATAATTTCCCGACATTTAACTATGTTGAACAAAATGGCTATCTCATAATTTTGATTGGACGTATTTGGAGAAGTGGTGGCCGTGGGAGGGGGGTTAGTTGCCCTCCAATCACTTCCGATTATTAAAGAGGGCACTAACCGTTTCGTTTTCCAATCGAATGAGCCCTTTCAAAGTTTATACGACATCTCCTTTGATACGAAGTGCCCTGGTCTAAAAAAAATAATAATAGAATGTGCCCATATCGCTCTTTACTTAGGCAGCACTATTGCGCTGCCTATGATCAAACAGTTCGTGGTAATGAACTGTAAGTAAGGAGCGACCCGGCTCAATGGTAACCGAAACTCTAAAAAACGGAATTTTGATACCAATAGATACATCAAAAGTATTAGATTTTAATGCTGATTTCGAATATATAAATCTCATCAAGTTTATCCTTACCCATCAAAAGTTGAGAAAATTTGGCTGATTTTCGAAAAAAGGGGGAAAGACCCCCTAAGAGTTATAGAACCTTAATTAAAATCACACCATCATATTCAGCGTATCAGAAAACCCTACTGTAGAGGTTTCAAGCACCTATTTACAAAAATGTGGAATTTTGCATTTTTGCCAGAAGAAAGATCACGGATGCGTTTTTATTTGTTTTCTTGTTTTTTTTTGTTTTTTTTTTGTTTTTTTTTCCCCAGGGGTTATCGTATCAACCCAGTGGTCCTAGAATATCGTGGGAGGGCTCTTTGGGACGGAAATTAAAAGTTCTAGTGTCCTTTTTAAGTGACCAAAAAAAATGAAGGGCAACTAGGCCCCCTCCCACGCATATTTTTCCCAAAGTCACCCCATCAAAGTTTTGAGACAGCCATTTTGTTTAGCATGGTCAAAAATATGACAACTATTTCTTTTAGGATGACTTAATCCCCCGATGTCCCCGTGGGAAGGGCTGAAAGTTATGAACTTTATCCAATGTTAACATATAGTATTGGTTATTTGGCAAGTATACAGACGTTTTCAGGGGAAATTATTTCTGGTAGTCCGGGGAGGGGGTGGTACGGGGTTTTTATGTGGGAGGATCTTTCCATGAAGGAAGTTTTCATGGGGGAAGGGACATTGCTATAAAGGGAGTGCCGGATTTCCCAGCATTATTTAAAAAAAGATCAGTACGTAAATATAAAAAAAAAAGTTTTTCAATTGAAAGTAAGGAGCAACATCAAAACTTAAAACGAACAGAAAATATTACGTATATGATTGGATTCACCCGCTAGTCAATACCTTGCTCTTTAAGCCAAACTTATTTTAGTACTTTCATAAGAGCTATTTATTCTAATTAACGGCGTTTGTGATTAAGGGGTCATTTTTTAACAATTGGGAAAAAATTCGAACTTCAGCTTAAAGAGCAAGGTATTGACTAGGGGGAGAACCCCCTAATGTACGTATAAAAATATATGAATATAGAAGTTCGTTACGTAAGTTAATTCGTAAGTTATGTATATTTATTACTAATAAAAACGTTCGTAAATAAAATTTAACAACTTTCGAGAAAGCCATTTAACCAAATAAAAGTAAAACTAACATGAACATTTTGTTGTAATTATTCATTTGCGGTGAGCCAAAATCAAAACCTGCATTAATTCAAAAACGTTCAAAAATTAAATTAAAAAAAAAGTTTTTTTTTAACTGAAAGTAAGGAACGACGTTAATAATTAAAACGAACAGAAATTATTCCGTATTTGAAAGGGGCTGCCCCCCCCCCCCCTCAACGCCTCGCTCTTTACGCTGAAGTTTGAGTTTCTCACAACTCTTTTTTTTTAACAATAAAAAACTTTAGCGTAAAGAGCGATGTGTTGAGGAGGGGACAGCCCCTTTCATATACGGAATAATTTCTGTTCGTTTTAAGTTTTAACGTCCTTCCTTACTTTCAGTTAAAAAAAAATCGTTTTTTTTAATATAATGAAGGATTGGAAATATTGGATGATAATCATTGTAAATTACCAAATTATGTGAATATGTATATGAATATATAAATTGATTTTTGATATTGTTTTTCCTCAGAGACCTTAGACTTTCTGTAAAATTACATTTTACGGCTAGTGAACATTAAAAATCTTTTCTTTTTCCGCTGGAAACCTGGGTCCCATTTATATTTGACTTTCATTTTAGCAAGGATCGGTCTTTTTGCAAAGACCGCCTCACATTCCTAGAGTGCTGTGGCTTGTTGGTCTATTAAAAACCTTACTCTACGGAAGCCAGAATTATCTTAAGAAACAAGAAATAGGGTAACTTTCTTGAATCATAGACGGGATTTTTGTTTTATTCTTTAAGAATAGTGAAGGGGATAAGCTACCTTAGTAACTAGATCGAAGGCCATATTTAGGGGATGGGGTTAGCGGGTTTGAACCCCCCCCACCCGCCCCCCCTAAATTTTTGTCGAACTCGTAGAAACGAGATAAAAATCCATAAGAACACATTTTCATGTATTTTTAAAAGCTTTACTAAGTAAATCCCCCCCCATGCCTAACCAAAATCCTGGAAACGGCCCTGACTAGATCATCAAAGTATGTAGACTTTCTTAACAACAACAACAAATGCTTCGGAACTGTTTATGCAGAATTTTGGCAAAGAAACATATTTTTTATTTGATTTTTCTTGGAAGCAATCTTTAAAGACAGGTTATCAGAAGTTCACACAGACACGCTAAGTTGATATTCTACGAAAAACGGGAAATGGAAAATCTATTAAGCATAAGGTTCGACTTAGAACAACATTGGTGTAAATGTAGGAGCGTCTTTTAATATTTCAATGCTTTAGATTTAATTCTTATGGATAAAGCTATTACCTACAAATTTAGAAAAGAGTGTTCAAAAAGAGGCAATAAGGCCACGTGAACTATCCCTGTTGAATTTATTTTATAAGTTTCAGAATTAGAATTACTAACACACTGTGTTCCAATACACTTTCCAAAAAAAATCTTGAATACCTTTAAAATTGACATTAATCTTAAAAAAAATTATATTTTCTGGGTTTGGAAATTTAGAAATCGAAATAATAAACTACCTGCAATTCGTTGATGTGACTGCTGTTCGTAAAAAAAAGACTGATGTTCTGCTGTCATGACGTGACTGCTGTTCGTAAAATGACTAAATTACTTTCAATTAATTAATTAAAATCCAATATCAGTTGAAAATTTCCAAGCGTTTCCTAGCACAATTTCACAAAGATTTATTGTTGTTCTTCATCCCTGAACTAATAACAAAAGACAATGCAATACCGCCGCCTAAGTAAAAAGCGAAATGGGCTCAATTTCTTCTCATTTCTTTTTTTCACCACGGCACTTGAATGAAAGGAGCTGGCGTAGAAACTTCGGAAGGAGCTCATTTAATTGGATATTGAAAGTTCTAGTGCTCTTTCAAGAGCCAAAAGCAATCGAAGGGAGCCAGCCTCTCTCCCAATCATGTTTTTTCACCGAAGACATCCAATCAAAATTTTTAGATAGTCATTCTGTTTAGCATAATTGAAAGGTTCAATAAATATGCCTCTGGGGATGTCAATCCCAGAGCCCCTGGGACAAGGGCTGTAAGCTATGGAATTTGCCCATTTTTTGCGTATAGTATTTGTGACTGGGAAAGAAAACCAAAGACTGGCAGGATAAATACAAGATATTAGAATATAAATGAGTCCTGTTATTGATGTTAAAAATATAAAACACCAAATGGTTGGGTCTAGGGCTAATTTAAAGCTGAAATTTGGGAAGGATAACTACCTCTCGGGAGTTTATGATGTTGGTAGTCTCTAGGATGAGAATTTGAGAGAAACTTTGCAGGAACAGTTGAATACTAAACTGGAGAGTTTAACGTTTGACAATGTGGAAGATAGATGGAATAACTTCAGAAAAACAACTTTTGAAGTTGCTAATGTTGCCTTGGGGAAGAAATTTAGGACCGCAGCTTGAAATATTAGTGAAAAAGTTTTATGTTTAATCGAGAGTAGAAGGAGCTTGTAAAAGAATTATCTGAGTGATAGACCATATGAAAACAAAATATATGTAAAAAAAAGTGGAAAAAGCTTTACAGTATGAATTATGGACATGTTAAGTGGAGGCCGTGGATGAAATTGCCGAGGATCTGGAAGATGCAGCTAGACGACATAGTAGTAAAATATTATAAATAAATTGAGAGGGAGTAGTCAAACTGGACTTATCCCAGTTCAAAATGGAAACGGGGCCACAATTAGTTATAAGGAAAGCGTTAAAGAGAGATGGGCAGGAGATTTTGAGAATGTGCTAAACCGAGATAGAGTTGCAGGAAAAGATAAAGAGGAAAATAAAAAAGTTTGTGATACCTTGGATGTGAAGGAAGATTTGTTTTGTGAAGAAGAATTAGTGACGGTACTAAATGGAATAAACAATGATAAGGCTCTAAGTGCTGACAGTGTGGTAAATGAGATTCTTAAATATGGCGGCTCTGAGGTTAAAAATAAGTTACTGAAGATTATGAATATGATTTTAGAAAAACATTAATCTAACCCCTGTATGAGAAAGATGATAAGAGTAAGAGAGGTAATTACTGAGGCATTAGTCTGGTTTCTTTAGGTAGCAAATTACTTAGTAATATGATACTTTTTAGACTGCGAGATTGTGTAGACAAAGTTTTAAGAGAAGAACAGTGTAGTTTCAGAAAAAGTGGAGGATAAGTCAACCAGATTTTCACTCTTAGGTTAATAATTGAGAAGTGCCTGAGTTTTCAAAGACCTTTGGACCTCAGTTTTATAGATTATGAGCAAACGTTCAACTCTGTTAATAGAAGAGCTTCAGTAAAGGTTTTATCCTTGTATGGTATACCAGACAAATACATTAAAGTAATTAGTGCTATGTACAAAGATAATATTGCTCCGGATAAGGCAGGAAATGAGGTCAGCAGCTGGTTTCGTATTAAATCAGGAGTTAAGTAGGGTTGTGTTTATCGCCCTTTATATGGATCACTTTGATGGGTTTTGTCTTAAGAAGCACATGAAAGGGCAATGGGCGACCACGGAATCAAATGGGGAGAAAAAACTCTCCTGGACTTAGATTATGCTGACGATTTAAGCATCCTAGATGAAAGTGTAAGCCAAATGAATGAACTTTTAGAGGTTTTGCAAGTTCAGAGTGCTAGGATAGGTTTGAAAATAAATGTAAAAAAGACTAAGTCACTAAAGCTAGGAATAAGTGAAGACGAAAAAATAAGGCTGGGAAACGAAATGATTAGTCAGGTGGACAGCTTCACTTCCATTGGTAGTATTATTTGTAAAGACGGTGGGAGCATTGAAGATCTTAAAGAAGAATAGCCATTGCTCAGGGTGATTTTTCACAGTTAAAAAGGAGGTTGGAAGACTAGGAAGATAAGCGTGCAAGCAAAGATTACAATATTGGAAGCTACAGTGATGACCGTTATCAAGTATGGCTCTGAAGAATGGGCGCTCCGAAAAGCAGATGAAGATTTGCTAGATTTTTTCCAGAGAAACATCTGGTTTTCGAGAGGACTGTTCTGGGTACCCGGCTGACCTACCGTATTTCAAGCAGTAGGTTGTATGAAAAGTGTGGTTCAACCCAGCTTTTTAAGGCTATTAATTAAAAAAACTTTTCCCACAAAATAAGTTTTCCAAAGAAAAGTCAAGAACTCCATTATACAAAAATGAGTAAAAAATAATCTACCAAGCGTGAAACTACCACAAATCAGCATCGATAAACAAATGAACTAAAAACGAACGGAAATTACAATTAATAACCGAGTCAAACTCAAAACAAGCAGAAATTAACATAAGTTGGGCTCCAAACCCCTATGCCTTCCCAAGGCCAGAACATAATTTGCACTTTACTGAAGAAATATAAATGTTTTTACTTTTATAATTTTAATAAATCAAATAATATTAACATTTTGATTACTAAATATCAGTATAGATATATTAAACTGACAAATTCATTTGTATTTTTCGTTCTGGGACATCCTTTGTCCTGGGGGCTCTGGGGGCTTTGTCATCCTTAAATAAATAATTTCCAGAACTTTCGACTACGTTGAACAAAATGGCTATCTCTAAACTTTGATTGAATATGATTGGAGAAACGGTCGGCGTGAGAGGGGGGTTGGTTACTCACATTCGACTATTAAAATAAGGCAATTTTAATTTGCAATAAAATTACTTCTTTTTGAAATTTCTACAACAACTTTCTATATAAGCCTTATATGCCCCCGGGGCTTAACTTACAACCTTTGCACTGAGGGCTCAGATGGGATTATCATCCTAAAAAACCTAATCTCCAGAACTTACGACTACGTTGAACAAAATGATATCTCAAAATTTTGATTGGATGTATTTGGGAAAATGGTGGGCGTTAGAGGGGGGTTAGTTGCCCTTCAATCACTTTCGACTATTAAAGGAACACTAGCCCTTTCAAATACTAATTGAATGAACTCTCTTTGAAATTTCTACAACATCGCTTTTTGTAAAAACCTTATATGCCCGTAGGGCATAAATTACAGCCCTTGCACTTAGGGCTGAGGGGGAGGGGTTTTCATCCTTAAAGACCTAATTTCCAAAACTTTCAACCACGTTGAACAAAATGGCTGTCTAAAAATTTTGATTGGATGTGTTTGAGGAAAAGGTGCGTGTGAGAGGGGGGTTTAGTTGCCCTCAAATCACTTTTGACTATTAAAAAGGGCACTAGCCAATTGAAATTCCAGTCGAATGCGCCGCTTTTCAAGTTTCTAAGACAAAGATTTGAATAAAAACTTATATGCATCCAGGGCATAAATTATAACCCTTGCCCTGAAGACTGTGGGGGGAGTGTTCTAATCAAAGATATAATTTTCTGAACTTTAAACTGCGAGGCACAAAATGGCTATTCCAAATTTTGATTGGATTTGTTTGGGTAAATGGTGGGCGTGGAAGGGGTGTTAGTTGCATTCCAATCACTTTCGACTATTAAACAGGGCACTAGCCATTTCAAAGTCCAATCGAACGAACCCTTTTTGAAGTTTCTACGACAAAACGTTCTATAAAAACCTTATTTGCCCCCAGGGCATAACTTACAACCCTTTCCCTGAGGAATGTGGGTGGGGGGGGGGGAGCTGTCATCCTCAAAGACCTAATTTCCAGAACTTTAAACTACATTGAACAAAATGGCTTTCTTAAAATTTTTATGGGATGTGTTTGGGGAAAAGGTGGGCGTGAGAGGGGGGTTAGTTGCCCTCCAATCACTTTCGACTATTAAAAAGGCCATTAACCCTTTAAATTTCCAGTCGCATGAGCCTTTTTTGAAGTTTCTACGACAACGCTTTGTATAAAAACCTTATATGCCCCCAGGGCATAAATTATAACCCTTGCCCTGAGGGCTGTGGGGGAGGTTCCTCCTCAAAAACATAATTTCTATCTGGAAATCAACTACGCTGAGAAAAAAGACTGTCTAAAAATGCTGATTGGGTGTATTTGGGGAAAAAGTGGACGTGAGAGGGGGGCTAGTTGCCCTCAAATCACTTTTGACTATCAAAAAGAGCCCTAGGCATTTGAATTTCCAATCGAATGAGCCCTTTTTCAAGTTTCTACGATATAAATTTCAATAAAAACTTATATTCCCCCAGGGCATAACTTATAACCCTTGCCCTGAAGAATGTGGGGGGAATGCCCTGCTAAAAGGTATAATTTCCTGAACTTTAAACTGCGTGGAACAAGAAGGCTATTTCAAAATTTTGATTGGGTGTGTTGGGGAAATGGTGGGCCCGGAAGGGGTGTTAGTTGCCTTCCAATCACTTTTGACTATTAAAAAGGCACTAGCAATTTCAATTTCCAATTGAATGAGCCCTTTTGGAAGTTTCCACGACAACACGTTCTATAGAAACCTTATATGCCCCTAGAGACAAACTTACAACCCTTGCTCTGAGGGCTGTGGGTCGGTTTTCATGCTCAAAGACCTAATTTCAAGAACTTTCAACTAGTTTGAAAAAATGGCTATCTTAAAATTATGATTGGATGTGTTTGGGAAAAGGGTGGTGTGAGAGGTGGGTTAGTTGCCCTCCAATCACTTTGGACTATTAAAAAGGGCACTAGCCCTTTGAATTTCCAATCGAATGAGTCTTTTTGAAGTTTCTACGACAACGTTTTCTTACCTTATTCGTTAAAATCCTTGCCCTGAGGGCTCTGGGGGAGTGTCCTCCTCAAAAACATAGTTTCTATCTGGAAATCAACTACGCTGAACAAAATGGCCATCTTAAAATTTGGATTGGATGTGTTTTGGGAAATGGTGGGCGTAGAAGGCATGTTAGTTGCCTTCCAATCACTTTTAACTATTAAAAAAAGCAAAAGCCACTCCAATTTCCAATTGAATGAGCCCTTTTTGAAATTTCTACGATAACTTTTTCGATACGCAGTGCCTTGGTCAAAAGGAATAAGAAATAATAAATAATATATTGTGCCAAAATCGTTCTTATATGCCCCCAGGGCATAACTTAAAATCCTTGCCCTGACGGTTGTTGTGGAGTGACCTCCTTAAAAAATATTTTCTAACTGGACATCAACTACACTGAACAAAATGGCTATCTCAAAATTTTGATTGGATGTGTTTCGGGAAAGGGTAGGCGTGGAAGGCGTGTTAGTTGCCTTCCAATCACTTTAACTATTAAAAAGGACAAAATCCACTCCAATTTCTAGTTGAATGAGCCCTTTTTGAAGTTTCTACGACAACTTCTTCGATACGAAGTGCCTTGGTCTAAAGGAAAAAAAATAATAAATAATATATTGTGCCAACATCGTTCTTATATGCCCCCAGAGCATAACTTAAAACCCTTGCCCTGAGGCTTTTGGTGGAGTAACCTCCTCAAAAACATATTTTCTAACTGGAAATCAACTACGCTGAACAAAATGGCTATCTAAAAATTTTGATTGGATGTGTTTTGGGAAATGATGGGCGTGGAAGGGGTGTAAGTTGCCTTCCAATCACTTTCGACTATTAAAAAGGGCACTAGACATTTTAATTTCCAATCGAATGAGCCCTTTTTCAAGTTCCTACGATATAGATTTCAATAAAAACTTATTTGCCCCCAGGACATAACTTATAACCCTTACCCTGAAGAATGTAGGGGGAGTGCCCTACTCAAAGGTATAATTCCTGAACTTCAAACTGCGTGGAACAAAAAGGCTATTTCAAAATTATTGGATGTGAAGGGGAGATGGTGGGCCCGGAAGGGGTGTTAGTTGCCTTCCAATCACTTTCGACTATTAAAAAGGGCACTAGCAAAATCAATTTCCTATCGAATGATCCCTTTTGGAAGTTTCCGAGACAACACGTTCTATAAAAACCTTATATGCCCCTAGGGACAAATTTACAACCCTTGCTCTGAGGGCTGTGGGTCGGTTTTCATCCTCAAAGACCTAATTTCCAGAACTTTCAACTAGTTTGAAAAAATGGCTATATTAAAATTATGATTGAATGTGTTTGGGGAAAAGGTGGGCTTGAGAGGGGGGTTAGTTGCCCTCCAATCAATTTCGACTATTAAAAAGGGCACAAGCCCTTTGAAATTTCCAATCGAATGAGTCTTTTTTGAAGTTTCTACGACAACGTTTTCTGTAAAAGCCTTATTAGTTACAACTTTTGCTCTGAGGGCTGTGGGGGAATTTCCTCCTCAAAAACATAGTTTCTATCTGGAAATCAACTACGCTGAACAAAATGACTATCTCAAAATTTTTATTGGATGTGTTTTGGGAAATGGTGAGCGTGGAAGGCGTGTTAGTTGCCTTCCAATCACTTTTAACTATTAAAAAAAGCAAAAGCCACTCCGATTTCCAATTGAATGAGCCCTTTTTGAAATTTCTACGACAACTTCTTCGATAAAAAGTGCCTTGGTCAAAAGGAAAAAAAAAATAATAAATAATATATTGTGACAAAATCGTTCTTATATGCCCCCAGGGCATAACTTAAAATCCTTGCCCTGACGGTTGTGGTGGAGTGACCTCCTCAAAAAAAATATTTTCTAACTGGAAATCAACTACACTGAACAAAATGGCTATCTCAAAATTTTGATTGGATGTGTTTCGGGAAATGGTGGGCGTGGAAGAGGGGCTAGTTGATTTTCAATCACTTTCGACTATTAAAAAGGGCGGAAGCCACTCCAATTTCCCATTGAATGAATCCTTTTTGAAGTTTCTAAGACAACTTCTTCGATACGAAGTACCGTAGTCTAAAGGAAAAAAAATAAATAATACATTGTGCCAATATTGTTCTTGTATTCCCCCAGGGCATAACTGAATACCCTTGCCCTGAGGGTTGTAGGGGAGTGTCCTCGTTAAAAACATAATTTCTAGCTGGAAATCAACTATGCTGAACAAAATGCCTATCCCAAAATTGTGATTGGATGTGTTTGGGGATATAGTGGGCGTGGAAGGGGTGTTAGCTGCCTTCCAATCACTTTCGACTATTAAAAAGGACCCTAGGCATTCCAATTTCCAATTCAAATTTCTTTTCAAAGTTTCTACGACAACTCCGTCGATACGATGTGGCATGGAAGAAAAAAAAAAATGATATATTGTTCCAACATCGTTCTTTATTTAGGCAGCGTGATTGCGCTGCCTACGAACTTCAAACTGCGTGGAACAAAATTGATATCTTCAAGTTTTGATTGGCTCTGCTTGGGGAAATGGTGGGCATGAAAGGGTGTTAGTTGCATTCCAATCACTGTGATTAAAATGCAACTGTGGGTCGGTTTTCATGCTCAAAGACCTAATTTCAAGAACTTTCAACTAGTTTGAAAAAATGGCTATCTTAAAATTATGATCGGATGTGTTTGGGGAAAAGGTGGGTTTAAGAGGTGGTTTAGTTGCCCTCCAACCACTTTCGAGTGATTGGAATCACCTCCAAGCACTTTGAATTTCCAATCGAATGAGTCTTTTTTGAAGTTTCCATGACAACGTTTTCTATAAAAACCTTATTCGTTACAACCCTTGCCCTGAGGGCTGTGGGGGAGTTTCCTCCTCAAAAACATAGTTTCTATCTGGAAATCAACTACGCTGAACAAAATGGCCATCTCAAAATTTTGATTGGATATGTTTTGGGAAATAGTTGGCGTGGAAGGCGTGTTAGTTGCCTTCCAATCACTTTTAACTATTAAAAAAGCAAAAGCCACTCCGATTTCCAATTGAATGAGCCCTTTTTGAAATTTCTACGACAACTTCTTTGATACGAATGCCTAGGGTCAAAAGAAAAAAAAAAAATATATTGTGCCAAAATCATTCTTATATGCCCCCAGGGCATAACTTAAAATCCTTGCCCTGACGGGTTGTGGTGGAGTGACCTCCTCAAAAAATATTTTCTAACTGGAAATTAACTACGCTGAACAAAATGGCTATCCCAAAATTTTGATTGGATGTATTTCGGGAAATGGTTGGCGTGGAAGAGGGGTTAGTTGATTTTCAATAACTTTTGACTATTAAAAAGGGCGCAAGCCACTCCAATATCCAATTGAATGAATTCTTTTCGAAGTTTCTAAGACAACTTCTTCGATACGAAGTGCCGTAGTCTAAAGGAAAAAAATAATAAATAATACATTTTGCCAATATCGTTCTTATATTCCCCCAGGGTATAACTGAAAACCCTTGCCCTGAGGGTTGTAGGGGAGTGTCCTCGTTAAAAACATAATTTCTAGCTCGAAATCAACTATGCTGAACAAAATGCCTATCCCAAAATTTGTATTGGATGTGTTTTGGGAAATAGTGGGCTTGGAAGGGGTGTTAGCTGCCTTCCAATCACTTTCAACTATTAAAAAGGACACTAGCCATTCTAATTTCCAATTCAATGACCTCTTTTCGAAGTTTCTACGGCAACTCCGTCGATACGATGTGGCATGGAAAAAAACAAAAAAAAATAAATGATACGTTGTGCCAACATCGTTCTTTATTTAGGCAGCGTGAATGCGCTGCCTACGAACTTTAAACTGCATGGAACAAAATGGATATCTTCAAATTTTGATTGGATTTATTTGGGGAAATGGTGGGCGTGGAAAGGGTGTTAGTTGCATTCCAATCACTTTCGACTATTAAAAAGGGCACTTGCCATTTCAATGTCCAATCGAATGAGCCCTTTTTAAAGTTTCTACGACAAAGCGTTCTATAAGAACCTTATTCGCCCTGAGGGCATTACTTACAATCCTTCCCCTGAGGGCTGTGGGGGGGGGAGGGGAGTTGTCATCCTCAAAGACCTAGTTTCCAGAACTTTAAACTACGTTGAACAAAATGGCTTTCTTAAAATTTTTATTGGATGTTTTTGGGGAAAAGGTGGGCGTAAGAGGGGGCTAGTTGCCCTCCAATCACTTTCGACTATTAAAAAGGGCACTAGCACTTTGAATTTCCAGTCGAATGAGCCGTTTTTGAAGTTTCTAAGACAACGCTTTGTATATAAACCTTATATGCCCCCAGGGCATAGATTATAATCCTTGCCCTGAGGGCTTTGGGGGAGTTTCGTCCTCAAAAACAAAATTTCTATCTGGAAATAAACTACGCTGAGAAAAATGAATGTCTAAAAATGTTGATTGGATGTATTTGGGGAAAAGGTGGACGTTAGAGGGGGGTTAGTTGCCCTCATATCACTTTCGACTATTGAAAAGGGCACTAGACATTTCAATTTCCAATCGAAAGAGCCCTTTTTCAAGTTCCTGAACTTTAAACTGCGTGGAACAAAATGGATATCTTCAAATTTTGATTGGATGTGTTGGGGAAATGGTGGGCTCGGAAGGGGTGTTAGTTGCCTTCCAATCACTTTCGACTATTAAAAAGGGCACTAGTAATTTCAATTTCCAAACGAATGAGCCCTTTTTGAAGTTTTCACGACAACACGTTCTATAAAAACCTTAAATGCCCCTAGGGACAAACTTACAACCCTTGCTCTGAGGGCTGTGGGTTGGTTTTCATCCTCAAAGACCTAATTTCCAGAACTTTCAACTAGTTTGAAAAAATGGCTGTCTTAAAACTATGATTGGATATGTTTGGGGAAAATGTGGGCTTGAGAAGGAGGTTAGTTGTCCTCCAATCACTTTCGATTATTAAAAAGGGCACTAGACCTTTGAAGTTCCAATCGAATGAGTTCTTTTTGAAGTTTCTACGACAACGGTTTCTATAAAAACCGTGTTAGTTACAACCCTTGCCCTGAGGCTGTGGGGGAGTGTCCTCCTCAAAAATATAGATTCTATCTGGAAATCAACTACGCTGAACAAAATGGCTATCTCAAAAATTTGATTGGATGTGTTTCAGGAAAGGGTGGGCGTGAAAGGCGTGTTAGTTGCCTTCCAATCACTTTAAATATTAAAAAGGACAAAAGCCACTCCAATTTCTAGTTGAATGAGCCCTTTTTGAAGTTTCTACGACAACTTCTTCGATACGAAGTGCCTTGGTCTAAAGGAAAAAAAAAATAATAAATAATATATTGTGCCAACATCGTTCTTATATGCCTTCAGGGCATAACTTAAAAACCTTGCCCTGAGGGTTTTGGTGGAGTAACCTCCTCAAAAACATATTTTCTAACTGGAAATCAACTACGCTGAACAAAATGGCTATCTCAAAATTTTGATTGGATGTGTTTCGTGAAATGATGGGCATGGAAGGGGTGTTAGTTGCCTTCCAATCACTTTCGACTATTAAAAAGGGCACTAGACATTTCAATTTCCAATCGAATGAGCCCTTTTTCAAGTTTCTACTATATAGATTTCAATAAAAACCTATTTGCCCCCAGGACATAACTTATAACCCTTACCCTGAAGAATGTAGTGGGAGCGCCTTTTTCAAAGGTATAATTCCTGAACTTTAAACTGCGTGGAACAAAACGCTATTTCAAAATTATTGGTTGTGTTGGGGAAAAGGTTAGCCCGGAAGGGGTGTTAATTGCCTTCCAATCACTTTCGACTATTAAAAAGAGCACTAGAAAAATCAATTTCCAATCGAATGATCCCTTTTTGAAGTTTTCACGACAACACGTTCTATAAGAACCTTATATACCCCTAGGGACAAACTTACAACCCTTGTTCTGAGGGCTGTGTGTCGGTTTTCATCCTCAAAGACCTAATTTCCAGAACTTTCAACTAGTTTGAAAAAATGGCTATCTTAAAATTATGATTGGATGTGTTTGGGGAAAAGGTGGGCGTGAGAGGGGGGTTACTTGCCCTCCAATCAATTTCGACTACTAAAAAGGGCACTAGCCCTTTGAATTTCCAAACAAATCAGTCTTTTTTGAAGTTTCTACGACAACGTTTTCTGTAAAAACCTTATTAGTTACAACCCTTGCCCTTAGGGCTGTGGGGGAGTTTCCTCCTCAAAAACATGGTTTCTATCTGGAAATCAATTACGCTGAACAAAATGGCTATCTCAAAATTTTTATTGGATGTGTTTTGGGAATGGTGGGCGTGGAAGACGTGTCAGTTGCCTTCCAATTACTTTTAACTATTAAAAAGGGCAAAAGCCACTCCAATTTCCAATTGAATGAGTTGTTTTTGAAGTTTCTGCGACAACTTCTTCGATACGAAGTGCCTTGGTCTAAAGGAAAAAAAATAACAGAAAATATATTGGTCCAACATCGTTCTTATATGCCCCAGGGCATAACTTAAAATCCTTGCCCTGACGGTTGTGGTGGAGTGACCTCCTTAAAAAATATTTTCTAATGGGAAATCAACTACGCTGAACAAAATGGCTTTCTCAAAATTTTGATTGGATGTTTTCGGGGAAATAGTGGGCGTGGAAGGGGTGTTAGATACCTTCCAATCACTTTTGACTATTAAAAAGGACACTAGCTATTCCAATTTCCAATTCAACGATCCCTTTTATAAGTTTCTACGAAAAGTCCGTCGATACAAAGTGGCATGGAACAAAAACCAACAACAAAAAAAAATAAATGATACATTGTGCCAACATCGTTCTTTATTTAGGCAGCGCGATTGCGCTGCCTATGATAATGAGAGAAAGGTTGAGATAGCAAGGGAACTTTTTGCGGAATACGGATGATAGAATTCCAAAGATTGTCCTTTTTGGCGAACCGTCTAGGGCTAAACGTAATGCAGGTCGCCAGCAGTTGGAGTGGGCGGATGGCATAAAAGAAGATTTTAAGGAAATGGGAACTTCCTATGGGTTTCTAAAGAGGGAAGCTTTGAATAGATTGGGATGGAAGAGGAGCGTGCTTCGCTGTGTTGGCCTGAACCGGCTTGGTGCTGTGGTGAGTTGTTAGTAGTATTTTTTTTTATTAACAAATGGGTCACGAAAAAAATAACATAGGCCTACAAATCTCTATATAATGCCAACAATATCAAAATAGGTCCCGGCGCATATTAGCGTGTTTGGGATGACCAGAAAAAAGGAAAACTTCAACTACTTATACAGTAATACACTTCCTCGGGGAAATAATACTCTCTGACTCCTCCTCTCCTCCCCCACCCCCTCTAAACAATTAATCAACATTCTAAGGAAAGAACATTTTTTTACAGGGATCTTAAAGGAATTCAACACTCGTACTCTATGATTCATCATGCTTCCTTTCATATACCGACTATCACCTCAATCAACATACAAGAAAATTTTTCTCTATTAACATTCACAAGCATATACTCACTCCCAGATCAACCACCTTATCCGTGTCTACAATACTGGTTAAAACAAATACATTGCAAAGAAGCACGAAATTCCTCAAGAACCTTTTTACCTTTTACTTCCGCCGCAAGCCTGTTCCATACTGCAGGAAATTTAGAAAATTTAGATCTGGTAGTAACTGGAACCAGTGTTCAACAATTCAACATTTCTAGTTTCACAACTATGGTCCCTTTCATTATAAAGTTCCGAAAAACATGCAGGTAACAAATTAGAAAAAAAAATTAACCAAACCAAAGAATGGTAAAATTTTTAATTGATGATACCTCGATCTTACCGAATTGTGGGACAAGTCATTGGTCAAAACTCATATAGCTTTATTTTTTAACACATGGAGCGGATACAAATGGCTAGTGAACGTTGACGACCAAACTGTAACACAGTACAGCAAATATGGATGAATAAGAGAAAAATATAACATTTGAATAACCTTTTTAGGACAAAAAATTTTCAGCTTCCACAGAGTTCCAACATTTTTAGCTAATTTAGTACTTATAAATGCAATATGATCTTTGAAACTTAGGCATTCATCTACCATTACACCAAGATTCCTTACTGTACTTGTCCGTTTTATACTTCTATTTACTAACTCAATTTCTTCAGTCCATGGATAATAATTTCCACTTCTGCCGTATAACATGAACATTGTTTTCTTCTGATTAACAAGCAGTTTGCTCACTCGCATCCACCTCTCGATTATCACCATTCCTTGTTTCATGCCATTTTTCAAATCCGCTTCTGTTTTCGCAGCCATTGTAAATTGAGTATCATCAGCAAACCTTGGAAGTATTGCTCGCACCGGGCCATCAGTGTACCTTGGAGTGACCAGTTGTTTGAGGCATCCATTTAGATCATTAATGTACACAAGAAATAACAGGGGACCCAACACAGACCCCTGTTGAACGCCGCATTTTCCTACCATCTCTTTTGACAGGACTGTGCCCAGTCGTACTCTTTGCGTTCTTCCTTCAAGAAATGAAGCAATCAATTTCAGACTTTTAAAACGAATTCCAGCATTTTCAAGCTTAGCCAATA
>JAQQPU010002276.1:50127-69667 GCA_029168905.1 Artemia sp. Kazakhstan ARC1039 | reverse complement strand
GTTTGCTTCTCCCAGTGCCTATCTTTGTCGGTTTGTATGTCAGAATCTATATATTTATGTGTTTTTGACTCTCTCACTCTCTTTGCTTATGTGTCTAGGCGGATGTTTGCTTCTCCCAGTGCCAAGAGATTGTTACTTACTTAGTTACTTACTTACATCTCTTTACCTATGTGTCTGGGTGGGTGTTTTCCTATCTCAATTCCTGTCATTTCTGGTTTGTATGTCTGAATCTAAGTATTGGTATGTGTTTTTATCTCTCTCACTCTCTTTGCCTATGTGTCTGGGCGGGTGTTTGCTTGTCCCAGTGCTTGTCATTGTCGGTTTTTATGGCCGAATCTATATATTTGTATTTGTTTTAGTCTCTCTCTAAAGACATTATCAAAATAATGTTAAAACAAGAAATATTCCATCTCACATTACAAGTCATGAAGGAGTCAAGATAACTGATGAGAGAGGGATGGCGGAAGCATTTGCTGACCATTTTAGAAAAGTTGGACATGGTCTGGTGGATCTAATCTCTGCTGGAACACATAATCATAGAAAATATTTACCAAATAAAGTAGATAAGACTATATTTATGTACCCTATCCGGTTCTCGGAATACCAAAAAGCCGTTACTAGTTTGAAAAATGGATTTTCGGCAGGATGTGATGGTATATCGACTTCTCTGTTTAAAGAATTAGCTGGTGTACTTTTTCAGCCGCTTTTATATATTTTTAATTCTTGTATAAAAAATGGATTTTTCCCAGTTTGTCTTAAAGTAGCTAATATTTTACCTTTGTTTAAAAAAGGTGATAAAGATAACCCAAACAATTATAGGCCAATTACTATTTTATCACCTGTTTCTAAAGTTTTTGAAAAGATAATAAAAAGTAGATTTATTTCATTTCTGGAAAAGAATAAGTTTTTTTCTCCTAATCAGTTTGGTTTTTTGAGTGGTAGATCAACAGAGAAAGCAGTAGCTGCTTTACATCATTTCTTATCAGAGGCTATGGATGATAGTTATTTGGCGGCGACTATATTTTTTGACATAAATAAAGCTTTTGATACAAAAGATCATGCAATTCTTTTTGATAAGCTGGAAAATATTGGAATCCGTGGAATAGCTCTGGATTTAATGAGATCGTATTTATCTGAAAGAAGTTTTAAAGTCCAAGTTTGTGAAGAATCATCTCATATTTTCCCGTTAGAAAATATAGGGGTACCGCAGGGATCTGTATTGGGGCCGATACTTTTTTTGATTTATGTAAATGATCTTCCAAATTGCATGCCGTCAGGTGATGAGTTACCAATATTGTTTGCGGATGATACAGCAATTAGTTTTAGGGCGGGCAACGAGGAAGACCTACGATTGTCCTTGGAGACTGTTGCTTTGAATGTAAATTCTTGGTTTCATGATAACCGATTAATACCTAATTTAGAGAAGTCGGAATTTGTGGTTTTTGGGAGAAGTTCGAGGTCAGTGAAGCGTGTGTCATTTCAAATTATTAATATTGGAGCTTCCTCCATAAAAAGAGTGGATTTATTTAGATATTTAGGTATTTATATTTATTCAACTCTGTCGTTTAAGACGCATATTAGTAAACTTAAAGCAACAGTGTCCAGGAATCTCGGTTGTTTGCATAGATTAAAGTTTCTGTTTACATACCAAATCATTAGAACTTTATATTTTTCATTAATTGATTGTTATTTCCAGTATTGTTCGACTGTTTGGATGCTGACTTTCCCTTCACATTTACGAGGACTCCAAATTGTTCAAAATAAATCAATAAGAATTCTGGACCATTTTTTAGCACACCCTAGGAAGACAGAGGAATTATCTGAAATTAAAACATCTTTTCTATTTCTTGATATTCTGGATTTACAACAAATTTTGCACCTTAATTTGGGCATATGGTTTTTGAAAATCCAACATAAAAATCATTTTTTCAATAGTATGAAACTTTTGGTTGAAAATAAACATAGCCTTTTATCAAGAGCTAGGATTAAGTTTCTTTTCCCGTTTGTTAAAATTGAGAGATCCAGACTAAGTTTAAGATATCAACTTCCTCATATTGCGAATAAATATAAGTTATTTGAATTAGTAAGTGAATCACCATCACTATACATATATAAAAAGAAATTGAAAAAGATGGTCCTTTCAGCCTACAGTAGCGGGGATTGATTGTATTATTGATTTATTTATAAATTGTTAAGTAAATCCCATCCCTATCTCCGTGAGTCGATAGTTAAGTTATGTATGTTTTTTTTCTCTCTCATTTCTTCTTTAAGTTTAATTTAAATCGTGTTATGTTCTTATCAAATTTTCTTTTTTTTCTAAAGTTATGTTAGCGGGAAGTGTATTTTTTCCCCCCTATTGTTTGATAAAGGAGACATTACGAGATTCCTCTCTTCTCCTTTGTATAAAATTTATGTATATGTTTTTGTTAAATAAAGTCAAGTCAAGTCTCAGTCTCTTTAACTTTGTGTCTAGGCGTGTGTTTGCTTGACCCAGTACCTGTCATTGTTTGTTTGTTTGTCTGAATATATGTATCTGGTTGTGTTTTTTTCTCTCTCTCTTTAGCGTACCCTAGAAATAATAGAAATATAACAAAGTAATAGATAACATATTTTTAATGAAATAATGACATATATGAAATTAATATAAATATATGGTAGATACATTATTGATATCAATGATCAACTTTGGACATTTTGAATCTGTTCCATACAGTAGTTCTCCATGTTCTCTCTTGATATTGTAGCTATTGTCTTCTCTTGACTTCTTATTGTCTTCCATTTTGAGTCATACACAATATTTACTGGTGTGTCACCGACAGGTTCAATATGCGTTTCATCTTTGGTATTATTTGATTCATATACTGTTTGATTAATGGTAGTAACGTTTGCTGGCACTTTGTTTTTCATCGATTCATCTTGATATTCCTTAGTGATAGTTTTTACCAATGCCATTTTTATTTTTCCGGTAATTTCACTCTCTATTACAACATCATTTTTACAAAGGTAACAGTTCCGGCACGTAGACAACATATAGTTTATGATATTAGTAGAAAAGTAGGCCTTTCTTTTTGTCTTTGCTTTCATTTAAATGCTAATACTTAAAAGATGACGATAGGTTCTATCAACAGGTAGCACGGTACTGGAAGCACTAGCAAGAAGATACCCCTCTTCATCCACTATTATTTTTATGTTAGCGTTCTCTTTGAGTGCAATCATCTCCGGAGATCTCAGTCTCGCATATCCACCATTTGTAGAATGGAATTTTTTTGGTACTGCAAAGAAATTTAATTCCTTACTGTCATGACAATGCACGCATACAGTTCCGATAGTGCTACCACTTGTACTTATTTCATAGTTTAAATACTTCTCCTTGTCAGCATTCAATGCTACAATAACACTATCATGTGAACACACTTTCTTAAAATGCTTCATCTTCACTCTTTAGAGATATAAGTTATGTGTTTATCGTTCCACTGCGTAAAAAATACTGATTTAATACATGCTGTAAACTAGGTAGTGTCGATAACCGACCATAGAGTACCAGTGGGAAAGCCGCATCGTGTCTCTGAGCTAGCATAGAGTAAAATTGTTAGAGGCGTAAGCATATTTCATGTCATTTTAAGATACGTAAAAAAAAGTTGAATAGTTTCGAAGTCCAAAAAAAAATTTAGTTAAAAAAAGTGCTGCTACAAACATTATTTTTCTAATAGTAAAAGTCACGACTAACATTTCTATATCATTCTCATTTTGAATTTGGAAAATATTAAACGTGATTTCTCATGTTTTAAATATGTTACATGTCATTCTAAGAGATGTAAAAAAAGTTGAAAAAATATATCTTGTTAAAAAGTAATAAAAAAGTTAAAAAAAAAACTTAAAAAAAGTATAAAAAATGGGGGGAGGGGGCCAAAATGTTGGGGGAGGGGGGCCGCTTGGAGGTTGAGGGTATGGGGATCTTTGGGGTTGAGGTCCTTGGTGCTTAGGGTCATTGGTGTTTATGAGCCTTGACGGTTCATACTCATGTATACCTCTCTACTTGATTTGCAAGGATTTTTAAGGGTTGTTCTGAATTTCATTATTAAAATTCTTTTCTTGACATCTACATCTCTATTAGTATCAACTTTTTAGTATACTATAACGTTAGACCATATTTTATATTGACAACATTGTTCAAACGGTACTTGTGTATTATAAATTTATAATAAATAAGCTATGAGTTTACATGCTCTTCGAGGTTACCTTAACTGCTATTCGGTTTAACCCTTTTTTCTCCACCTTCATATGATCCAATTCACAAATGTTATCTAGCTCTGTTTTTTTCCCTATTATTCAAATAAGATCGTTCGTACAGTCCATTTCGCGAATCCCTTATCCCTTTTTGCAAATAGAGATAGGTTTTACAAAAAATGTTTTTAACAGCTTATGTCAATCAAACAATTCCGAGTGTAGCCTCCGGTTTTTTAATTAGCAACGACACATTCCTAAGAAACTAGTCTTGAGTCAAGGCAATTGTCCAAAAATAGGTGTTGCCTCAGAAACCCGTCTGGCTGCGTTATACAATCTCAATTATACTTTCAAAACGTGTTTGATCACTTTGCTTGGAAAGGTATGAAGGAATATAGGTGTGAGAGGATACTCACTCTCTTTGAGAAGGTGTAGAGGTCCCGTAGAATAGCATAGTAAGGAACATAGCGTCGTAGAATAGCATGGGAAGGAACATAGCGTCGTAGAAATGGTACTTATTACTCTACTCCTTTTTTACCACCTTCATACGATCCGATCACTAATTAGGATCATTCACACCGCTATTATTCAATCAACAATTAATATCGTTCATACAGTCCAATTCGCAAATGCTATAATCTTTTTCGCAAATAGAATTATTTTTTGGGGTAAATGATTTAACACCATATGCCAGTCAATTCTAGACAAGATGCAAGGAACCTTCAGCCTAGAGGTTATTAGTGTCTGACAATTTTTGAGCCAGAAACATACGCGGCTTGGATGTATCTTTAGTAAAAAACATTATTTATACGAAGAACATGATTTTCTTACCCTATGACTGAAACCAGTATTTTTCACAGAAGGCGCAATAAACCTTTTGAATACGTAATGTGACGATCAAAAGTTTTGGCTTAGAAACCTGTGTCTAAAGACGTCTGGTAATGCATATACCGTCTGTAGTACTAGATAACATACGGTCTTTGACAGGCTTTTTACCAAGGACATTAAATCCGTCTTTGTATTCCATAAACATTAAATCTGTCTTTGCATCCATGCCTCAGGTGTAGCATTCGTATCTATTATATTGATCACCCCTCTGATTGCATTACACAGTCTGTACCTAGTTCCAAATATAACATGTTTGATCGCTTTATAGTTCCATAATATGGAGGGATTGGTTGCTTTATACCATCTATCGTCGGATCAATAGGATCAATACTACTTAAGATTTATTTATTCATTTACATTAATATATATATTGTATGTTTGTTCGCATTGATTGTTTATTTAATTTCTGTTTGTTTTAAGTTTCATTTATACTTTAATAGAAAACTATTTTTTTTTCGTTTAAGCTTGATTTTCATATTCAATTTAAGCATTACTCGCTTTAAGATCTATTTATTCATTTATATTATTACTTGTTGTATGTTTTTTTTGCTATGATTGTTTATTTAATTTCTGTTCGTTTTGGGTTTCATTTATTCTTTAATAGTAATTTCTGGTCGTTTTGAGTTTGAATTTTAACAGGTATTTGTATCTCCTGAGCTTAAGTTTAAAATGGCCTTTACTTTTCTTTGATAAACTTATTTTTCCGAAAGTTTTTTAATTAGTTTTTGTTCGTTTTTGATTGCAAAAAGTCTCAAGTTTGTATGGCATTGGGGGGTTTACTTACTGTCCGATTATTCTTGACTTTAAAAAACGGATCTAGAACTTTCAATTGAAATCGAATGAGACTTTTTTTAAAGTCTATACGATTACCTCATTGATAAAAACCATATATATGAACAATAAACAGCTTGCATAACTTGTGGACAGCGATTGACAACAATGAATGGATTGAAAAAATAGCAAGTTTAATTAACGCAATCTTACGTTAATTAAGTAAATTACATTACTTTAGACTACGTTAGGGGGGGGGGCTCCCCCCTCGCCCCTCCCCTGGATCCGCCACTGCCTTGCACTCTCTGTTTCTTTCCTTGTATGGGAGGAGAGTAGATGCCTAATAGGTGTGTGTTAATACCAAAAATTTATAACTTTCATTGGGCCTTCAGGTATAAACAGAATTAGTTCAAAGGAAGGGGTGGGGAAAAAGGGCGTGAGGGGGTTATTTTCCCTTCGATCAATTTTGACTCTTAAGAGCTGGACTAGAACTTCCAATTTCCAATCAAATGTGCCCACTCTGAAGTTTATACGAGAATCCCTTCCTGCCCCCGGGCCCTGGGGGGTTTTGCCGACGCCAGAGTTTTGTTACTTAACCTTTCAACTACTTTTAACAAAGTGGTATTTTTAACCCTTGCATATAAAGCAGGCCTGGGGGGAAAATAATAAAAAATATTGAAGCTATATAAGATTTATTCATTTATTTATGTTTGCACCGGTTATCTTTATGTTTGTAAGATAGTTAATTTTAATTTCTGTTCGTTCGGGATATTGTTTATTCTTTAACAGTAATTTCTGGTCTTTTTGAGTTTTAACTATAATAGGAATTAATTTCTGCTGGTCCTGAGTTCAATATGGCTCTTTACTCTTCTTAGAAAACTTTTTTTTATGTAAGTTTTTTTTTAATTAATAATAATAAAACATTGAAGCCTTATGGCCTTTGCTATAGACAGCTTAATTACATGCCTCTGTAAAATCAAACCTGATTTTTTCACGCAACAATGAATGGATCGAAATAATAGCTTCTAAAACAGTAGCTAGGTTATTCCATTTGTTGATGCAGAAAGAACAGGATCGTTTTGATTAGGCTATTTTTCGGATTTTTTGTGCCACAATAATTTAGTATTTATCGCAAAGTATGTATTTTAACCTTATTTTAAGTATGGCTGTAATTTAAGTATTTTATAATAGATTTACTATGTGTTCTTCCCATACAAAACTTTACCTTATTAAAGTCTTGGGAGTGGAGGCAGTGTAGTTGGCATAAAGAAGAAAACTTTAGCGTAGACAGTAGGAGAGGGGGAGGTGAGGTTGGAGACTTATCCAATACGGGGCGGAACTTCACTTATCTCCTCCGTTCCCGATTTAGGAGATTCGAGAGACTCTTTGGCTGTAGAATGTTGGACCGTTTGAGTTGTGCAAGACGTTAAAATACTCAAAAATACTTTATATTTTTAGTTATTGCAGGATTTCTTTCATAGATTGTGGAATGGTGAGCCCCCTGGCCCATGATTTGGGTGAGCCTCAACTCATAATATGCAATTTTGATTAATTGTTCCATGTTATGTGCATATATTATTTTATATATGTTATTTTGAGTTATACTTTTATCGCATTGCGTTCATTTTTAAGCCTTGAGATAAAAACTGAAACCTTAGCGTAAACAGTGGTGGGGGGAAGTCTCCCCCCTCACATGCATAATTGAGCAGCCACAAAGAAAGTAATACAAATGAAAATAATCTGTCTTTTGAAAATGTCGTTTTTCAAAAGACACGTAAATAATCGTCTAAAGGAACCTGAAGTGCTATATCTGACATTTCCGTTGATTCTTTATTCCCGTTACTTTCATATGTAAAATTTAGAATATTATCGAATGGGTTTATGAGATGAGATATACATTTATTAAAAAAAAGAAAACAAACACTATTCGCCTTTCGCCTGCCAAGAAAGGCAATAAGCTTGAAAGAGCAAGCGAGGTTATCACTTTCAGCTAATTAAAATAACATTCATTCCTTGCTACTCAACACACAAGAAACTTATCTGATGAAGGAATAAAGGAAAAAAGAAAGAAAGAGGAAAAGACAAGAAGTAGATAGAAAAAAAGCAAAAAAAGCAAAAAAAAAACAAAGTAAATCGGGGAAATACCTTAAATAGAATGACAACCTGGAGTGGGCTTAACACCAAATTCACTCACGAGATAAAAGAAACTTCTTAGCCCGTGACTTGAAAGCCGGAAGACTAGGCGCATTTTTCACACACTCGGGCAATATATTCCAAACATGGGGACCATAATGGCGAATCACAAAAGATGCCCGAGTGGTGCTTCTAAACTCATGAGTTAAGTCATCAGCTTTTCTTGTATTATGATCATGACGGTCTCTATTAAAAGTAAAAAGATTTTCAAAAGCAGGGGTGAGCAGCTGATTCAAATATTTATACGAGAAAATCGCGACTTGGTAATCTCGAATTTGGGATACATCCATTAACTTATTCTTTTTAAAATGCTCATGAGCAGGAACCTCATCAGAATCATCAAATTCAGATAATAATTTTACAGCTCTATTCTGAAGTTTTTGTACTCTCTTGAAACATGTTAAAAAATTACTTGCCCATATAGAGCATCCGTAGCTAATATATGGGTAAAATATAGAAAAATAAATCATTTTCAGGATCTTTTTTGGGAATAGATATTTAATTCTTCGCATCACCCCAAGGCCTCTGCCTAATTTTTCAGCTATTGCACTTGAATGGTTTTTCCACGACAGGTTTTCATCAATTAAAAACCCCAAATACTTCGTTGTTGTTACTCTCTTTATCACATTTTCTTGAACCGTGATATGGTCATTTCCAGCACTAGACGAAAGTCTAGAAAATATCATGAAAAAGGTTTTAGAAAAGTTTAGGGTTAACATATTTTGCTGAGAAAAAGTTAGAAATTCAGAAACTGCATTATGAATTTTATTATATAAAACATCAAGTGAAGGCGCTGCCAGAAAGAGCAAAGTGTCATCTGCAAACAGGATTACACCAGCCTCTGACAGGTAGTGTTTCACTCGATCAATGAATATAATGAAAAGTAGAGGTCCCAAGATTGACCCTGATGGGACCCCACACTCTGCTTTCTTTTTTGAAGATAAAAATGACCCATTCTGAACTATCTGATACCGATTGTGTAGATACGATGAAAACCACTCCAGACTTGAACCTTTCACCCCAATCGAGTCAAGAGCTTGAATAAGCTCTGAGTGGTCCACCGTATCGAACGCTTTTTTCATATCCAAAAACACAGCTGCGGGTATGAGACCAGCTTCAAATGCATCACTAATCCAATCAACCAATTTCAGAACTACTATATCCGTAGATAGCCCTTTTCTGAACCCAAATTGATTTACCATTAGAATTTTATTCTTTTCAATATAATAGCTTAACTGGGCATGTACCACTTTCTCATATAACTTAGAGAAAAATGGGAGAATAGATATACGTCTTCGATTCGATGGGTCATCTTTTTTCCCTCCTTTATGAAGAGGAACCACCCTTGCAATCTTTAGTGCTTCCGGGAAGACTCCAAGATCTAGAGAAAGGTTGATGAGGTGCGTCAACACAGGTAAGACACTCGTTTTTGCGGCCTTTATGAGTTTCAGGGAAAACTCGTCCATCCCGCTAGAGCTTGACCTCATCGTACCCAAGAATCGTGCCACTTCCCGTTCCGAATATCTTGCAAACTCAAAGGAATTCTGACTTACAGGCTGTCTTTCAACGACAGATCCAAAACTCGCAGATGTGTGCAGTTTAGCCCGCGCTTGATCGCAAAGTCTTTTTCCTTCATTTGCAAAATAACCACACAGAAATTCAGATATATCTTGAGAATCAGTAAGATGGCCCCTTGTTGTCTCCATGACTCTCACCTGCTCCTTACTATGAAATTTACCCAAAAGTTTATTTATTGTTTTCCATGTATTTTTCATATTCCCTTGATTTTCATGAAATTCATTTTGGAGATAAAGTTTCTGAGCATTCCGTTTTACTGAATTTAAAATATTCCGAAATCTCTTGAATTTTATAAAAATATCATCTGAACGATCCTTTAAATAATTCACATAAAGTTTGTTTTTCTGCTTTATTGAAACTAGAATAGCTTTTGATATCCATAGTTTCTCAGGAAAATTTCTATTAGGGTTTATTCTTCGCAAGGGACATGTTTCATTCATTACATTCGTCACTATCTCACTGAATAGGTCATATGCAGTATTTGGACACTTTTCCTTTATTACACACGAGAAATTTCTTTCATCCATCATATTTGCAAAACTCTTTAGGTTTTTATTATTCATTTCACGGTAAAACAAAGCCCTTTCATTTCGTTTATTTTTCTTTGACTGATTCAGCTTTATTTTACTTATTAAAAGAAGGTGATCCGAGCCGTCGGACACAACTACATCTGCTTGGGATCTTTCAAGCAATCCACCATTAACGAAAAAATTATCAATTAAAGATGCCGAGAGATGCGAAATCCGAGTTGGAATAGTCACAAGAGGAAAAATATCATGTGACACCATCATATTAACAAAATCTGAGCTATTCGCTCTTTTTAGTAAATCTATATTAAAATCTCCCATCATAAATTTGTTTTTATTTTCATTATTAATTTTATCTAACAATGTTCCAACTTCATCAAGAAAAATACTAATATCACATGACGGATTTTTGTAAATTAATCCCAAAATCAAGTTTCTTTCCCCTTCATTTTTTATTTCAATGAAAAGTGTTTCGATCCTACCTTCAAGCCACAGGGAAAGGTCATCCCTAACGCAATATTGGGTACCTTCACTAATCAAAAGGCCTAGACCGCCTCGCTCCATGGTTGTCCGTTCTCTTCGCTCGCAAATATATCCTGGGAAAGAAAAATCCCATGGCAGTGACTTGCTAGAAACAAATGTCTCACAAAGGCCTACAATACATGGTTTCTTATCTAGCGAACTTAAAATCTCATATAAAGAAGAATATGCCGTTCTTAGACCTTGAGAATTCCAGAAAACGATCGCTCTTTCTGCACTCGCAGGATTTGAATACTCATAAAGATTATTCGGATTCACATAATTACTTGGGCGACAATTCAACGAAAAACTATCTATGCATTCCCCGCAAGTGTGTCACGAGCTTGGCTTCCAAGAATAAACGGTTTTTTTCAAATTCATTCAAAGGGTCATAATATATATTCGCACTCATTGAAGAGGGTGACTACCTTTACGACAAAAAAAAAAAAACATACTGATAGGCAGAAAGAAGAAGGAAAATGAAAAAAAGTGAAAAGAACTATAAAATAAAAAAGGGAAAAAAAGCATACAAGTAATTCAACAACACAATTTACACAACACAAAATTATATGGTCAGATTCGGCAAACGAACCGCTTCAGCCATAGCTCGAATTTTACGGATCTCTCCCACTGAGTTTTTTTCCAAAAATTGTCCCGTTATTCGACCAAACATTTCTGTTTCCAAGCTTACTCTTAGCCAGTCGTCCCCTCCCTGAATAATTCACATTTGAAAAACTCACCCCCTGGGAACTTCCTCCCCCTCCAAGAACATTTTATTTTCCTGCTGATAATTCTCCCGCGATAAATTCCACCCAGCAGAAATTTCCCAGCCGTGGAATATGCTCCCCCAAACATATTCCCCTCAGATAATTTCGGATATTCATAAAATTAATAAAAATTTATTTTTCCAGGGGCACTTTATGTGAAAGAGGTGGTTGCATAAACTTTGGAACGGAGCTCATTGAATTACAACTTAAAAGTTATAGTGTCCTTACACCAGGGGCGGATCCAGGATTTTTTAAGGGGGGGGGCAAAATAGGTTGATCCGATAAACTTGCGTTAGGAGCAAGTTTAATTAACGCAAGCTTGCGTTAATTAGGTAAATTACATTACTTTAGACTACGTTAGGGGGGGGGGTAGTTGCCCTCCAATCTATTTTGATTCTTAAAAAGTGAACAAGAACTTTCAATTTCCAATCAAATGAGCCCTCTCTAAAGTTTATACGAGCATCCCTTCCATAAGAAATAATATGAAAGATTCGGAGAATCCTTAAATTACAACCCTTGCCCTGAGGGCTTTGGGGGAGTTGTCATCCTCAAAGACCTAATTTCCAGAATTAAAACTACGTTTAATAAAATGGCTGTCTCAAAATTTTGATTGGATGTGTTTGGGGAAAAGGTGGGCGTGAGAGGGGGGTTAGTTGCTTTCAAATCACTTTCGACTATTAAAAAGGGCACTAGCCCTTTGAATTTCCAATCGAATGAGCCTTTTTTGAAGTTTTTACGATACCGCCTTCTATAAAAACCTTATATGGCCCCAGGGTATAACTTAAAACCCTTGCCTTCAGCGATGTGGGGGAGTTTCCTCCTCAAAAACATATTTTCTATCTGAAAATCAACTACGCTGAACAAAATGGCTATCTCAAAATTTTGATTGGATGTGTTTGGGGGAATGATGGGCGTGGGGGGGGGGCTAGTTGCCCTCCAATCACTTTCCACTATTAAAAAGAGCGCAAGACCTTTGAATTTCCAATCGAATGAGCCTTTTTTGAAGTATCTACGACAACACCTTCTATAAAAACCTTATATGCCCCCCAGGGCATAACTTAAAACCCTTGTCCTAAGGGTCGTGGGGGAGTGTCCTCCTCAAAAACATATTTTCTATCTGGAAATCAGCTACGCTGAAAAAAATGGATATCTTAAAATTTTGATTGGATGTGTTTGGGGGAATGATGGGCGGGGGGGAGCTAGTTGCCCTTCAATAACTTTTGACTATTAAAAAGAGCACTAGCCCTTTGAATTTCTAATTGAATGAGCCTTTTTTGAAGTTTCTACGACAATGCCTTCTATAAAAACCTTATATGCCCCCAGGGCATAACTTAAAACCCTTACCCTGAGGGTTGTGGGGGAGTGTTCTCCTCAAAAACATGTTTTCTATATGGAAATCAACTACGCTGAACAAAATGGCTGTCTCAAAATTTTGATTGGATGTGTTTGGGGAAATGATGGGCGTGGGAGGGGGCTAGTTGCCCTCCAATCACTTTCGACTATTAAAAAGAGCACTAGCCCTTTGAATTTCCAATCGAATGAGCCTGTTTTGAAGTTTCTACGACAAAGCCTTCTATAAAAACCTTATATGCCCCCAGGGCATAACTTAAAACTCTTGCCCTGAGGGTTGTGAGGGAGTTTCCTCCTCAGAAATATATTTTCTATCTGGAAATCAACTACGCTGAAAAAAATGGCTATAACAAAATTTTGATATGGATGCGTTTGGGGGAATGATGTGTGTGGGGGGGGGGCTAATTGCCCTCCAATCATTTTCGACTATTAAAAAGGGCACTAGAACTCTCGATTTCTAATCGAATGAGCCCCCTTGGAAGTTTCTACGACGACCCCGTATGAAGTGCCTCTGGGAAAAAAATAAGTAATAAATAAATTATAAAACATTGGAGCCGTATGGCCTTTACTATAGGCAACGCTACAGCGTTGCCTCTGATTGGTGTACAGGCCACCGTCTGCATCTGATTCTCGTTTTTTGGAACTGATGGTGTCAGCTTGAAAAAGTCCCAGTTTCAACGTACCCGTGTTTGGTAATGGGAGACTATAACGTAAACTGGATGCTAGCGAATGATATATCTAGTCAAAATTTATTTAATCTCATGCTTAGCTTCGATTTATACCCAAGTGTTAATATCCCTACAAGACTTAGTGAAAGTAATGCGACACTAATCGACAACATTTTCATGAATATTGGATTTACTGATCTGAAGATAATTATCAATGACGCATCTGACCATTGCGCTGTTATGGTGACTTTAGAAGTATCGAGTTCCCAAAATCAAAGAAAATAGAAAAGAAATGGGATTAAATTAACTGCTGATTCGATTAGGAAGTTTAAATGTAAACTAGCGTCACAGGATTGCTCACACCTTAGTCATCAAATGGACAGATGGTATGTTCAGTTAAATTCACTGCTCTGTTCAAGTTGTTCTAAGTATAAACAGTCGAGAAAAGATGAACCAAATAAGCCGTGGGTAACGCAAAGCGTTCTAAAGTGTATAAATAGAAGGCACAATTTATATCAAGAGAAAACCCTGAGCCTAAATACATTTAATGAAAGGTTCTATAGACGATATAATAATGCTCTTAATAAGCTTCTCAGGAAATCAAAGCGGGATTATTATCAAGCTGCATTTAAGAAAAGCGAAAATGATTGGGCGATAACATGGAAAATTATGAATTCAGTAATTGGCGAGAAAGGGCATCTATTACCTGAACGTGATGACCCAAGGAACTTGGCAACTAGTATGGCGGAACATTTTGTAAATATTGGTATACATCGAAAAGAATGGCCGAACGAGATGTACCGGATGGTGAACCTTTCAAAGAATACCTTCCCCCAGAGAGTGAAAAAACCCTTTGGCTGAGTAAAGTTACAGATTCCGAAGTTGAAAAAGTAATTAAAGAAATGAAAATATCGGCGTCCGGTATCGATTTCTTGTCACTTAAAGTTATTAAATAAATGTTGCCCGAATTACTTCCAAAGTTTGTTGAGCTACTTAATAGTTGTTTCAGGGTTGGTGTTTTCCCATCTTGTTTTAGAATTGCTAAGGTAAAACCTTTTCACAAAGGTGGTGATAAACATAGTTATTTCAATTATCGGCCAATTTCCCTTTTGTCGGTCCTTTCTCGAATAATGGAAAAGTTGCTGTATTGTAGGTTGGATTCTTTTTATGTGAGAATAATTATTTTTTTAGTAATCAATTTGGATTCCGTAAGGCTTATTCGACGAAACATGCTCTTCAGTTTATTGTGACAACGGCAAACGATGGATTAGATGGTCATATGAACGTGGCTACATTATTTTTAGATATACTGAAAGCCTTCGATACCGTTGACGACCAGATTTTGTTAGGGAAGCTTAGGAATTGTGGTGTCCATGGTAATGTGATTAAGTTATTTGAATCTTATCTAGCAGATAGGTCAATATTTATGGAAATAGGAGTTATCGCGTCTAGCCGCTATCCAACCCAGTGCGGTGTTCCTCAAGGATCTCCACTTGGTCAACTGTTGTTGGCTGTTTATATTAACGATCTATGCAACGCAGTGTCTGGCCTAACAAATGACCTAAGTTTAGATTTTAGAGGCCCAAAGAAGGTCCTTGTATTGTTCGCAGATGACACAAATCTCACGATTATTGCTCGTACGGAGCAAGAGTTAGTCGGATTGTTAGAAGGTGATCTGCACAATATTGAACGATGGATGACATCGAATAAACTGGCTATCAATTTTAATAAATCTAACTGGATTATTTATGCGATATCTAAGAATTACTATCCATGGTTAACAACCCTGAAGGCTGGTCCGTCCCAGATATCTCGGAAAAGTACGGTGAAATACCTGGGAGTTATTCTGGATGAGACCCTTTCGTTTGTAGAACATATCCATTGTATATTTTCTAAAATGGCCGTTAATGTTGGAATGATGCGTAAATTAAAGCATTTCTTTCCCGTTAGAATACTGTGTCTTATTTATTTTTCGTTGGTGCACCCCTATTTACTTTACTGTTGTTCAGTGTGGTCGTTCACATTCATTGCACATCTTAGGCAGTTACGTGTTCTCCAGAATGGGGCTATCAGGATTCTTTCTAATAACGATTCTCGTTCTTCGGTAAGGGATCTGTATAACAGTTTGCATATACTACCGATTTCTGGTCTATTTGATTTCTATAGAGCAGTATTAATGATCGATATTTTGAATAATGTAGCACCGGATTGCCTGTATAATATCTTTTGTTACGTTTCTGAATGTCATCAATATGGTACTCGTAACACAGGTATGATTCAACGACCAAGGAAACCATCGACTCAGTCTGCCTTTTCGCTCAGACACCAGCTTCCATTAACATGGGAAAGACTATCAGGTGAGATTCTAGACCGGATGGTTAGACTCGATTTCCGTAGGCTGCTAAGTTGGTTGTTATGATTTTGATTAATGTGTTTTTTTTTTTTCTTTTTTCCTCAAGTAGTGCAAACAGTATGAGGATTGGTAATGAATCTTAATGGTACCCGTCGGGGAGCTGAGTGAGCAAGAGGTGTCTCGTCTTTTTTTGTTTGTTTTTTTGTTTAAAAAATATGAGGATGTTAAGTTGAAAAGAGATAGTGCCTGACAAGCCTAGATG
The DNA here is from genome assembly GCA_029168905.1 of Artemia sp. Kazakhstan ARC1039. Lineage (NCBI taxonomy): Eukaryota > Metazoa > Arthropoda > Branchiopoda > Anostraca > Artemiidae > Artemia > Artemia sp. Kazakhstan ARC1039. Next base: position 53,567 of record JAQQPU010002276.1, on the reverse strand, counting down.
ACCAGGCTTCTGGAAGTTTGTAAATATTTATGTAAATAAAGTGATTTCTTTACAAAAAAAAGGAAGAATTATCAATATCTCGATTCAGAGATCTCCAAAAGTTGTTCAAGACAAGTACAATCGGTATTTTTTCTAAAAACAAAACTAGCTGCCACATTTTGTAGCCAGACCTTATAATAGCTAAAGAGTTCATAAGAAAGCCAAGTTTTTAATGAAGCAAATGCAGAAAATAAGAATTAAAACGCAGAGAAATTACCCAAAGCAAACAGCAAGATGTAATCCCTAAAAATTTTCTACTGTGTTATAACAATTTATGTACTCTACAGAAAATGTATAAAATACGCACTCAGTCTTTCAAGCTTTACGGTTAGCATGAATATTATATCCACGGTAGCGGTATTAAAAAGTACACCTGTGTAATGAAAAAAAAATGACAAACAAACAAACACTGCCGCGAGATTCCAAATACAGTACTTTCAACAGAATATAATAACTGAACCAACGTCATGGCCTGATAGTCCAATTGACTTGTCGACCTATGATTTTGTAAGAATTGAATCAGTCAAGCTATATTTTATTTTCCAAGTTTGTTTTTACAATTAGCTGAATAAGCTGTAATTCTCTAGAACTGCCCAGAGCTAGTGCTAGTTAATACTGGAACACTGTGATTATAATACCACACTTATGTTTTCACTGTCATTACTGCTCCGAGAATAACAAAACGATAAGGCTCACTGCACTGCACTAAGACAAGGCTCAAATGACCAGACCTTAAGTAAGTTAACTGTTTTTTAAGCAGGACACCTAGTGCCGTAACCCGTTGGGCAAGGACAAAATCAGAATTAATGAAAATAGTAACTTAATAGGATCTTATCAAAATAAAAGGATTTACATAAAAGACGCCTAATAGTATAATGTAAATATAATCTTTTACTTCACTATAAAATACTTTATAATAATTGGGGAGTAAGAATTAATTTTACAGCCTAATCGCATGCATAGTCCAAATATACTGCTCCAACTGAAGAGACACGACAAGTTAAATTCTCTCTCCATATTGATAGGAAAAACCACTCACGAGAATTCGGCCCTAAAAACTACACCTTTGTGAGTTTTGGGAATCCTTCCCCAAAGAAAGGGGATCCACTGGCTATCCCAACTTTCCTAATACTTGCGTGCAGTAATGTAACAGTAGATAACCGTCCCTCCGTTTTGTATGAACTGTATAACTTAACGTTTAGGGTCAAATGTGACACCATTTGGCAATATGATCTCTTTAAACTAGGACGATATTCCTATAGCTTTTCAGAAGTCCCAAGCCAATTAGCTATCTCCTAATTTTCTGCCGAAGTCAGGTCAAAATAAATATTTACCTATTAGGAATTGCCGTTATCAGGAGATCCTTTTGATGTAATTATTGTCGTCACAATTTTATTCTTTAGAGTTTCAATTAGTATTGGAGCAAGTCATGTATATGTGGTTTCTCTCTGTTGCCATAATTTCTAAATGTTGAATGTGTGAAAATGTTGAATGAGTTGAAATGTTGAAGACACACATGTTTTGGGGGGAGAATCAAGTGGTTTTGTGCAGCAATGACTTGTCAGTTCTAGCCGCTGTAGAAAAAAAGACAGGAAGCCGAAAGCAGAGTGCCAAATGAACAAAAATAGGATTTTGCTTTTTTCTTGTTTTAATGTTACTCTTTACGTTTTTGATAACTTGTGTTTGAAAAATGTTTTTAAATTTTACGTGTCGTTATTGACGAAGGCACCATCACATGACTGTATAGCCTATGATCCTAGGAGGGATAATGATTAGGTTTTTGATAGTTCGAAACCGATTAGATGTTTCAAAATTTTTATTTGATATCATTTAAGCCTTAATTGGGCGAAATTTGTAGATGGACAAATTGGCAGAAATCTGCCCAATTACGTTCAGGTCAACTTCAAATTTATGTTCGAATTATACTATAACTCCCCCGAAATTCTACATTCAATCCGATCTCCCATGGTAAAAGAAGAAAACAATAATTGAAAAAAAATCGCAACCCTGACCATTCTTTTTGGGTTCGTATCTATTGATAGAGAGATTCCTGAACTTGGAACTTCTGATTATTTTGAAGCCCTAGAACGTTTTGAAATTAATTGCAATATGTGGACAAGTTGGCTTGTACCGCAACTAATCTAGCCTTGGGTGCTTTATGTGTTAGAAACCAAAATAGGAGGGCAGTGACTAATGCTTCAAGAGCCAATTTTAGTTAGTTTTTCAAACAATTCGTGGCAACGAACTGTAAGTAAGGAGCGACGTGGCTCAATAGTAACCGATACTCTAAAAATTAGAATGTTTATGCCTATGGATATATCAAAAGATTCAGCTAATTGTGCTGATGCAGAGTATATAAGTTTTATTAAGTTTAGTGTTACATGTCGAACGCTACGAGCCTGATAAAATTTGCCGGATTTTCCAAAAAGAGGGAAAACACCCCCTAAGAGTCGAATAATCTTAATGAAAATATTACCATCAGATTTATTGTATCAGATAATCTTGTATCAGAGCTTTCAATTTTCGATTTTTTGCCGGAAGAAAGATCACGGATGCATGTTTATTTGTTTTTTTTTCATTTTTTGTTTTTTTTCCCAAGGGTGGTCGTATCGACCCAGTGGTCCTAGAATATCAAGAGAGGGCTCATTCGAACGGAAATTGAAAGTTCTAGTGTTCTTTTTAAGTGACCAAAAGTGTTGGAGGGCACCTAGGCCCCCTTCTCCGCCCCTTTTTTCCCAAAATCGTCCGATCAAAATTTTGAGATGGCCATTTTATTCATCATAGTTGAAGCGCACAATAACTATGCCTTTGGATATAACATGACCCCCCACAGCCCGAGAGAAAAGGTCTTTAAGTTATAAAATTCGTCGATTGTTTACGTATAGTAAGTAGTAACCAAGGTACTACTTTGCGGCCTTTACGTTCCCTGGCAGCTTTCCAAGGCATAGTCTACAGCCAGCGGTTATTTGGCAGTGTATAATGTGGTCAAACAGGTTTTTTTTTCTGTTTTTGTTGTCAATTACACAATGAATGTAGGTCATGAGTTCACATACACATTCTTAAAACTACACGTGATTAAACATGTTATAAAACTACGTGGTATTTGCTTATGTCCTGTTGGTACCATTCCAAACGAGTGGGGATTCCCCGCCTGTTCCTAAACATTGCAAAAAAGATAACTGTATGAACGGGGGATTCCCCGCACACATTTGTTTCAACTCCAAGTTTTTTCTCAACCAGTATAGTCTGGTTTAGTTTTTCAAAGAGAGTGAGTATTTGACATTTTTGCAAAAAGGGATAAGGAATTCGCAAATTGGACTCCATGAACGATATTAATTAATGTTTTGAATAATAGGAGTGTGAATGATTCTAATTAGTGATTGGATTGTATGACGGTGGAG